>NW_023608805.1:0-22312 GCF_013339725.1 Rhipicephalus microplus | reverse complement strand
TTGCAGCACGCAAGAGATGCCTTAAGTTCAGCTAATGAAAATGGGCAGTTGTCAGCCTCCCTGGATGGACGTTTAGATTTAAGGTGTGGCCGCTCTTCGCGTTCTTTGCATCTTAAGAACATTTCTGTGTAGTGCGATGCACTTGAGACGTATTCAAGTGTTCGCCTAGACAGATCGCCTGCTCCTCTAATCCTCACCTCGGCTATTTACCGAGGGTAGGGGTGCGACTCCCGACCCATTACCTTGTTTTACCCTATTCAAAACCTTCGTTTCATCGGTGTAAGAATTTATACAGAGATGTACCTATTCCAACTTTCTTTTTTGCAAGACGACGCGTTCTTCTGGCTTGTGACGTCACCTGTTTGAATTTGAAGGATTTTCAGCCGTTGGGTAATTTCGGAGTAATCTCCAAGCTTTATTTGACAATTTCGCGCTTTCCGACAATCGTCGTTCCACCATGGGATGCGACGCTTATTCCATTCCGTTAGTTTGCTTAATACATTTCACTGCAGCGTCAATCTGTTAGTATGCCACAGCATCGTCTATACTAAATTCAGCAATGTCATCTCCGTCTAGAAATGTGTTTTCTCGGAACAGTTTTCCAGTTGGCTGACTTGGTGTTCCATGATGATAATATATGGTGTTTTTGGCGCAAGAGCCATTTGATGGCCAAAGAGCGCCAGTTCATGGGACAAGGAATGTGGACAATGATTGTGTTTAGCGGCTGTGTAAGGGCCATAAAATTCCTCGCGGAAAGGCGGTTAAAACATACAGGTAACAAAATCATGACCATGCCTTGAAAGGTGTGTTGTCGAATAGATTACAAAAGTTGGTGATATATAAACGATGGTAACATGTATGGCATTAGCACAAGTGCCTCACTCGTTCATACCCTTGCGTCCAACGGCCGTGAGCCAAGTGCTTTATTGTGTAGCCACCGCAGAGAAACCGCTCTTGAGAGGTTGTGCTACAGAATGTCCGGGTATATATCAAAACTATGAATTTCTTTTAAAAACGCTACCAATTATTTATGACTAAAAGTTGTTCCCTACCTACGAACAATGCAGGGTGTAAAGGTATATGTTGTCGGTAGGGTAATGGAAATGCTGTTTTTTTAGAGTTTCTAAGTGTTTGCACTGAATTAACATGTGAAGAACTGTTAGTTTTTCACCACATCTGTCACACAATAGTGGATCGCCACCGGACAAAAGGTATGAGTGTGTCGTGTGTGTGTGTTCTATCCTGGGCCTCGTTAACGTTACCTCTGTATGACGTGATTTTGATACTAGTGGCCAATGATCAAGGTGTGGCTTGATAATTTTAGTTTTTTTGTATGTGTCTATCTCACTTGCTCTGCCAGTAGTTCCTGAGCTTTCGTTTTATGGACGGCTTAAGATCAAGAAACGGGATATATGGTGTAGTGCGGTGCATTCGTGGACGGATGCAGCAAGCTGATCCGCCATCACGTTGCCTTGAATCTCACGGTGCCCTGGCACCCAGCACACTACAACATGTTGGTTGAGTGTGTAGAGTGTGCATAAAATGGAGTAAAGTGAGACGAGAACAGGGTTTTTTTTGTTTTTAAGACTGTGCAGAGCCGTTACCACACTGAGGGAGTCTGTAGAATTACTGCTTTTTGTATTTGTAATTGTTTGATGTGTTAGCTGCCACAAGTATCGCGTAAACTTCCGCTGTGAAGATACTTGTGCCTGGATGTAGAGGCCAGCATCCAAGAAGGACGGGCTGACAGAAGCGTAGGACACAGAGGAGTTGGACTTAGAAGCATCTGTAAAGAACTCAGGACGTGTGTATTTGTGTTGAAGTTCCAGGAAGTATGTTCGGAAATAAGCATAGACGCATGTTTAGTACTTAGAGGAAAGACGCATTGCAATCTATAGTCTGCCACTGCCACGGTGCCGGGTATGCTACAGGAGCCTTTAACTGTGTTCAAGTGACACTCCAGTTTCGTCAGCTAGGCCCTACAGGCGAACTGAGAAGGGCTGCCTCATCGAAGGCCAGCTTTGAAACAGAATGAGCTCGACAAATCATTAAGGGTAGAGTATGAGGGTGCTTCTTGTCTGCTTTCACCTTAAGAAAATAAACAAAGGACATGTAAGTTCTCTGCAAATGAAGCGACCACTCATTTGACTCAACTTAAAGCTTTCTACGGGGCTGGTGCGAAAATCACCCGTAGAAAGGCGGATGCCCAAATGGTGCACGGGGTCCAGCATCTTAAAGCACTTTGAGTCGCAGACTGATAGACAACGGCCCCACATTCTAGCGGTGCAAATGAGGCTTCTATAAAGGTTCATGAGACATTGCCTGTCACTACCCACGTTGTACGTGACAGCACTTTTAACAATCATGGCTTTTAAACATTTTGTTTTTCATACTTGATGTGCGCTACGAAGGTCAACTAGTTGTCCAAGATTAAGCCTAAGAATTTATGCTCCGCATTGACAGACAGACGTTGATTCTTCAGTTCAATGTCAGGTTCTGAGTGCACGCCTCTCTTTCGGAGAACAAAACAGGTGCTTTTTTCTGAGTTCAGCCGCAAACCGTTTTCCTCTGCCCATTTGGACACCTTGTTTAAACCTAACTGAACCTGCCGCTCACACATTGCTAGGTTGCATGACTTGAATCCAAGCTGGACGTCATCGACATATGTGGAATAGGACACATTGTGGTGGATGGACAGCTGCAAAGATTTCATTTTGATAATAAAAGTGTACAACTAAGCACACCACCTTGTGGTACTCCCTTTCTTGCACAAATGTTTGGGAGAGAATACTGCCCACACGGACACGGAATTTCCGACTGGACAAGTAACTCTCGATTATGGAAAGCGTTCTACCGCGCAAACCCAGATGAGACAAGTCTCTTAATACGCCAAACGCCATGTTGTGTCGTAAGCCTTCTCGATATCGAGAAACAGAGAGGAAGTATTGTTTGTGGACGAAAGCGTCATAGATCTGTGCCTCAATATGCACCAGATGGTCGGTGGTGGATCTAACCTCTCGAAACCCCATTGGTATTGGTCAAGCACATTGTGTTTTCAAGGAATATAAAAGTCGGCGGTTTATTATTTTTTTTTCAAAACGTTTACAAAGACAGCTGGTTAGTGCAATGGGCTTATAACTTGAAACTGAGGAAGGGTCCTTGCCCGGTTTCAAAATAGGGATAACAATAGCCTCTTTCTAGGAAGCAGGGATGGTGCCAGAAAGCCATATATCATTGTATAGAGAGTAGTTTTTCGCGTTTTAAGCGGCAGGTTTTTAACATTTCATACGTGACGCGGTCATAGCCTGGGCAGAATTACTGCAAAAGCTTAGTGATGTTTGTAGCTCAGCTAAGTTGAAAGGTTGGTTGTATGCCTCGTGATTTGTGCACTTTATTTTAGTGTCTGCTTTTCTATCATTGCTTTATATCTTTGGAAAAGTTCAGTATAGTGTGACGAGCAAGACACTCGCTCGTAGTGTGCCCCGAGGAAGTTTGCCTGATCTTTTAGGCTGTCACCCTGTGTTCAAGAGTGGGTGAGTGTACTTGTCTTCCTGCTAGCCTACAAATCATGTTCCAGACTTTAGCCTCTTGTGTATATGAATTTATCCCTGATAAAAACTTGTGCCAGCTTTCCCTTCTGGCCTGCCGACACATTCTCCTGCCTCGAGATTTTATTTTCTTGAAGCTCTCAAGGTTTTTCGCCGTCGGCGAGTTCCGCAGCAACCTCTATGACCTGTTCTCTTCCTTTCGCGCATTCTGACACTCATGTTCCACTACGGGACGTGTCGTTTGCCGGCAGTCAAGATGTTTGTGGAATGCACATTGCTGCTGTGTCACTAAGAAAGCCGTGAAGTACTGCACAGCTTCATCTATGCCTAGTCCGCATATGTCAGTCCAACTTAAGTGAGTAATCTTTTGAAATCGTTCCCAGTCGGCTTTGTTTACCAGCCATTTGGAAACATGTAGAGGACATGCAGTCGAATGCTCTGCCACTGTGTGGAGGACAGTAATATATATTGGTGTACTCAAAACTAAAGGAAAATGGTCACTTCAATATGGATTATTCAAGACTTTCCACTGAAGTAATGGTACAAGTGAAGGAAATGCGATACTGAGGTCTATGGAAGTAAGTTTGTTGGCAAGTTATAGTAAGTTGCCTCTTTCCTATTCAAAGGCAAGCACCTAATGAAATGAGGAATCGTTCAATGAGACGACCTCGTGCATCACAGCGAGAGTCACCCCAGAGACCATTATGTGCGTTCAGGTCCCCAAGGACCAGATAAGGTTCAGGTAGTTCGTGTGTTAAAGACTGTAATTTAATGAAGATGTTTGATGTTTTATGGAGCGAGGGCCATTTGACGGCCAAAGCACCAGCTCATCTTACTAAATTATGGACAATGATTGTGATAAGCGGCTGTAAAAGGGCCATAAAATTCCTCGGTGTATGCGGGTAAAAACCTTCAAGTATAAAATCATGACCATGCCGTGAAAGGTGTGTGTGTGGTGAATAGGTGACAAAAGTTGGTGATAATGACAAAACGATGGTGGACATGTATGGTATTAGCACAAGTACCTCACTCGTTCATACCCTTGCGACCAAGAGCGTGAGGCAAGTGCTTTCTTGGTTAGCACCGCAGCAAAAACCTCTCTAAATATGTCGTGCTACGGAAGCCCGGGTATCTGAAATGAAAATTATTAATTTCCTTTTAAAAACGCTAACAATGATTTATGACTAAAAGCGGTTTCCTGCCGACGAACAATGCAGGATGTAAAGGTATATGTTGTCGGTACGGTATGAAAAAAGTTTTCTTAGAGTTTCTACGTGTTTTCACTAGAGTTAACAATGTGACAGGACTGGTAATGCTTCACCAGCCATCTGTCACACAATGGTGGATCGCCACCAGACAAAAGATGTGTGTCGTGTATGTGTGTCCTACCTGAGTCTCTGTAGTATGCCTCTGTATGACGCGATTTTGATACTGGCAGCCAAAGACCAAGGTGTGGCCTAATATGTGAAGTTGTTTTGTGTGTGTGTATCCAGTTTGCACTTGCTCTGCCAGTAGTCCCTCAGGTTTCGTTTGAGAGACGGCTTCATATCAGGGCAAGGATTGTGATATGGGTGTAGGGGCAGTGCTTTGTGGACGGATGCGGCGAGCTGATCCGCTCATCACGGTGCCTTGGATCTCCCGGTGCCCTGGCACCCAGCACACTACAACATGTTGTTTGAGTGTGTAGAGTTGTGCACAAAAATGAAGTAAAGTGAGACAAGGACTGGGTCTTTTTGTTTTTAAGAGTGTGCTGACCCGTTACCACACTGAAAGAGTCCGTATAAATTACTGCTTTTTGTATTTGTAATTGCTTGATGTGTTAGCCGCCACAAGTATCGCATAAGCTTCCGCTATGAAGATACTTGTGCCTGGATGTAGAGGGCCAGCATCCGAAAAAGATGGGCCGATAGCAGCGCAGGACACTGAGGAGTTAGACTTGGAGCTCTGTAAAGAACACAGGACGTGTGTATTTGTCTTGAAGTTCCAGGAAGTAGTTCGAAGTGTGGACAATAGGCGCTGTTTTGTAACTTCTAGAAAAGACACATCGCAGTCTATAGTCTGCTACTGCCACCGTGTGCGGGTATGCTACAGGAGCCATTAAAAGGTGTTCAAGTGACACTCCAGTTTCGTCAGCTACACCCTTCAGCGAACTGAGAAGGGCAGCCTCATCGAAGGCCTGCTTTGAAACAGAATGGAGCTCGACAAATCATTAATGGTAGGGTATGAGGGGTGCTTTTTGTCTGCTTTCACCTTAAGGAAATAAACAATGGACATGTAAGTTCCCTGCAGATGAAGCAACCACTCATTTGACTCACGTAAAGGCTTTCTACGGGCTGGTGCGAAAAGCACCCGTAGAAAGGCGGATGCCCAATGGTGAACGGGTCCAGCATTTTCAAGTACTTTGAGTCGCAGAGTGATAAACAACGGCCCCATAGTCTAAGCAGGTGCGAAAAAAGCTTCTATACAGATTTATGAGACATTGCCTATCACTGCCCCACGTAGTACGTAACAGCACTTTAAAACATTCATGGTCTTTAAACATCTCGTTTTTAAATCTTGATGTACGGTACGAAGGTCAACTTGTTGTCCAAGAT
Organism: Rhipicephalus microplus; assembly: GCF_013339725.1. NCBI lineage: Eukaryota > Metazoa > Arthropoda > Arachnida > Ixodida > Ixodidae > Rhipicephalus > Rhipicephalus microplus. The sequence goes on along the minus strand of NW_023608805.1, from coordinate 16,170 downwards.
TAGGCCTAAGAATTTATGCTCCGCATTAAAAGACAGACGTTGACCGTTCAGTTCAATGTCGGGTTCTGAGTGCATGCCCCTCTTTCGGGAAAAAGGGACACAGGTGCTTTTTTGTGGGTTCAGTCGGAATTCGCTTTCCTCTGCCCATTTGGAGACCTTGTTTAAACCTAACTGAACCTGCCGCTCACACATTGCCAGATTGCAGGATCTAAAGCCAAGCTGGACGTCATCGACATATGTACAATAAAAACATATTGCGAGGGATGGACAAGTGCAAGGATTTAACTTGATGAGAAAAAGTGTGCAGCTAAGTATACCACCTTGTGGCACGCCTGTTTCCTGGACAAATGTTTGGGAGAGCACACTGCCTAGACGGACACGAAATGTCCGGTTTGACAGGTAACTTCGATTATGTGAACTATTCTTCCACACACGCCAAGTTGGGACAGGTCTCTTAGAACTTCAAAACGCCATGTTGTATCATAAGCCTTTTCGATATCGAGAACACAGAAGAGAAACTATTGTTTATGGACGAAGGCGTCTCTGATCTGTGCCTCAATACGAACAAGGTGGTCTGTGGTGAATCTAGTCTCTTGAAACCTGCACTAAAGGATCGAGCAAATTGTTTGTTTCAAGGAAATGTACAAGTCGGCTGTTTATCATTTTTTCGAAGACTTTGCAGAAGCAGCTTGTAAGTACAATAGGCCTATCACTCAAAGCTAAAGAAGGGTCCTTGCCCTCTTTCAAAATGGGAATATTATTAGCCTCTTTACAGGAGGTAGGGATAGTGCCAGAAAACAAGATAGCATTGTACAAACAAAGTAAGGTATTTCGTGTTTCGGCTGGTAGTTTTTTTAACATTTCATTCCCACACTGTCAGAACCTAGGGCAGAAGTACTGCAAGAGTTTAGAGATGTTCGGAGCTCAGCTATACTGAAGCTTGGTTGTATGCCTCGTACCTAGTGCATTCGTGTTCGAGTTTCTGCTTTTCTATTCTTGTTCTGTATTTTTTGAAAGTTTTAGTATAGTGGGACGAGCTGGATACCGTTCAAAGTGTGCACCGAGAAAGTTTTCCTGATCTTCCAAGTTATCACCCTGAGTGTTTACGAGTAGAAGTGATGTGTACTTGTTTTCCTGCTGTCTTACCGACCATGTTCCAGACTTTAGCCTCCTGTGTGTAGCAATTGATCCCTGACAAAACTTCTGCCAGCTTTCTCTTCTGGCCTGCCGACGCGTTCTTCTGCCTTGAGACTTTATTTCTGAAGGTGTCAAGATTTTCGTCTGTTGGTGAGTTCTGAAGCAACCTCCATGCCCTGTTCTGTTCCTTTCGCGCATTAACGACACTCTGTGTTCTACCATGAGACGTGTCGTTTTGCCGGGCATTCCAGATGTTTGCGGTATGCACTTGGCTGCTGCGTCAGTTAGAAAAGCTGTCAAGTACTGCAAAGCTTCATCTAGGTTTAATATACATATGTCTGTCCAACTTAAACGTGTAGTGTTATGGAACTGTTCCCAGTCTGCTTTGTTTTTCAGCCATTTGGGAACATGTAGAGAGCATTCATATGTTGTTTTTGAACTCAACACTACAGGAAAATGGTCACTTCCATATGGATTCATTATGATTTACCATTTTAATAGGGGTCGGAGTGAAGGTGATACGATGCTGAGGTCTATAGACGAGTAAGTTTTGTTGGCAACGTTATAGTTTGTTGGCTCTTTCCTATTCAACAAACAGGCCCCGGAAGAGAAGAGAATTCGCTTAATGAGACGACCTCGTGTATCACAGCGAGAATCGCCCCACAGTCCACTATATGCATTTAGGTCCCCAAGAAGCAAATAAAGTTCAGGGAGTTCGTCTATTAAAGATTGGAATTCACGTCTTTCAAGATGGTAGTGGGGAGGTACGTACAAAAAGCAGATGGTGACGAGTTTGTTGATAATTACCGGTCGAACAGCCACCGCCTCAAGGGATGTCTGGAGTGGTATATGTGCACACGCTACTCCTTGGTTAATAATAATGGCTACGCCACCGGATGACGCCACAGCATCATCTCGGTCCTTTCGGTATATAACGTAAGCACGTAAAGAATTTGTATTGGAGGATTTTAGGTGTGTTTCCTGTACACACAGCACTTGAGGTGAGTATTTGTATAAAAGCTCTTGGACGTCGTCGAGGTTTTTAAGCAGTCCTCTGACGTTCCAATGTATAATTTCCATTTCCATATTGGAAGTAAAGTAGTGCTGTGTGTACGTTAAGAGGGTGACTTGTTTAAGCTGAAAGGTCAAGCTCAAGTAACAGGGCTATTATCAGGCCCTGTTATGAGCTTTTTAGTTCTATTGCACGCTCCAGAGAGCCGCGCCACTGTTTTGGCACCAAGGGTGCCGTCGTATCCATTGCCTCTTCGGAGGCACTGGATGCCCACTCATGCGAGCTGGTTTTTTTAAGCTTGGGCCTCGCCTGGCGAGGTGAGGCCTTGAGACCCGAGGACCCTGGAGTCTCTGGTCTCTGTTCAATAGTAGGCGGAGTAGTCTTAACTAATGCCGCCTTGGAGGCAGGCGCCACAGTCTATGGCTCGCTCTGCGCAGGCCGAAGAGGGGCGAGGCTGGTGCGACACTTCCCCCTGGTGCGCTACATCAACATATGTGGGTCATAAAATGGCGAGACTCTCCTTCTTGCTTCTTTAAATGTAATGTTTTCTTTTATCTTTTAAGTAATGATCTCTTTTTTCTTTCAAAAAGAACAGGAACGTCAGTACGCAGCATGATTACCGCCACAGTTCACACAGTGTGCAGGTGCGTCGCAGTTGTCAAACGCATGGCCCACGACTCCACACAGAGCACAACTTTTCCGCCCACGACAGCTTTGCGAGCCGTGGCCATATCTCTGACATTGGAAGCAACGGCGGGGGCTGGGAATATACGGCCTCACGGATGTCTTTGTATACCCAGTCTGAATGGATTCTGAAAAATCGCTCGAAGCAAAGGTCAGTACTAAGTGTCTGGTTGGCATTTCCTTTTGATCTCTTCTTATCTTAATACGCTGTACGTTTGTCACCTTCTGGCTCTTCCGTCCTTCCAGAAGTTATGCTTCGGTCACGTCAAGCAAATCTGCGTCCGATACTACCCCGCGAGATGAATTCATGGACCTGTGTGGCGTAATACTGATGGGTGGTGGTCTCCAAACGTTGTGAGGGTGTTCAGTTTATCGAATTGGTCTCTGTCACGTATCTCAAGGAGTAGATCTCCACTGGCCATTTTGGTAACCTTGTACCCAGCACCGAGAGTTTCGGTTAAGCACCTAGCCACTACGAAGGGGAATACAGTTCTGGCTTGCTTGTTAGTTTTTTCGCAGTGTATAACGTGGAAATGATGAAATATTTTTCTTGGCCGGATGAAAAAATTTATATCTTCGGTGCATGCCCGCTTTGAGGAGGCACGATCACTAAGTAAAGGGAATGCTTTATTGCATGCTAATTGTATGTTGTTCAGCAGCGTTGGCGGCAACCCACCACGGAGCCCAACGAGAGTACGCTGCAAGTTTGCGGATGCTGAAAGCTTGCAGACGCCAGCGTACAACTCTGCTATAACTCAATGCGCCTAGGCCGAGGTACGCTATTTGCACAGGGTTAACCCTTGCCGCCGAGAAAATTGGAAGTAAGTAGAAGAGAGAAGTAGACAGAAAGCTAAAAAGTAAGAAAGACGAGATGTAGGGAGAGAGAGATAGGAAACGCGACTGCCAATTTCCCCCAGGTGGGTCAGCCAGGGTGCCGTCTACGTGAAGCCGGGCCAAGACTGGAATTGAAGTTTTTCAACACGGTGGTGTGGAGGTATGTACAAAGAGCAGACAGTGACGAGTTTGTTTAGAACTGCTCGGACAGCCACCGCCTCCAGGGAAGTTTGGAGGGGTATTGTGTGCATGCTATCCTTGACAACTATAACCGCTACACCACCGGATGGTGGCATGGCATCATCTCTATCCTTCCGGAAGATTACGCAGCTACGTAAAAAGTTTGTGTTTGTCGTTTTAAGCGTGTCTCTTGTACACACAGTACTCTTGGATTGTGTTCATGGAGGAGTTCTTGTAAGTCTGGAGGTTTCGAAGAAGGCCTCGGATGTTCCACTCTAAATTTCTGTCTGCATATTTAAACAAAGAGATGCTGATTTGTGTACAAAGAGTATCCTGTGTTGGAGCGAGCTCGTTATTTCAGGTGGCAGTACGGTTGTCCGGCCACGTTATAGGTTTTTTTTATTTTTCTTGGCGCGCTCCAAGGAGCCGCGCCGCACTATTGGTACCAAGGGTACCGTTGTATCCATTGCCTACTAAGAGGCACTGGTGCCCGCACATGCGAGCTGGTGGTTCGAATTTTAGGCCTTGTCTGGTGAGGGAGGTCTTGAGACAAGAGGACCCTGGAGTCTACGGCTTCAATTCGCTAGAGGCGAAGTAGACTGAACTACTGCCGCCTTGGGGCAGGCGCCACAGCCGACAGCTCGCTCTGCACTGGCCGAACGAGTGGCGATGGCTGGTGCGGCGTTGCCCCCTGACGCGCCACATCAGCATATGTAGCGCCGTAAAATGGCGACACTCTTCGTCTTGCTTTCTTGAATGCGATCTCTTCTTATCTTAATACGCTGTACGTTTGTCACCTTCTGGCTCTTCCGTCCTTCCAGAAGTTATGCTTCGGTCACGTCAAGCAAATCTGCGTCCGATACTACCCCGCGAGATGAATTCATGGACCTGTGTGGCGTAATACTGATGGTGTGTCTCCAAACGTTGTGAGGGTGTTCAGTTTATCGAATTGGTCTCTGTCACGTATCTCAAGTAGATCTCCACTGGCCATTTTGGTAACCTTGTACCCAGCACCGAGAGTTTCGGTTAAGCACCTAGCCACTACGAAGGGGAATACAGTTCTGGCTTGCTTGTTAGTTTTTTTCGCAGTGTATAACGTGGAAATGATGAAATATTTTTCTTGGCCGGATGAAAAAATTTATATCTTCGGTGCATGCCCGCTTTGAGGAGGCACGATCACTAAGTAAAGGGAATGCTTTATGCATGCTAATTGTATGTTGTTCAGCAGCGTTGGCGGCAACCCACCACGGAGCCCAACGAGAGTACGCTGCAAGTTTGCGGATGCTGAAAGCTTGCAGACGCCAGCCGTACAACTCTGCTATAACTCAATGCGCCTAGGCCGAGGTACGCTATTTGCACAGGGTTAACCCTTGCCGCCGAGAAAATTGGAAGTAAGTAGAAGAGAGAAGTAGACAGGAAAGCTAAAAAGTAAGAAAGACGAAGATGTAGGGAGAGAGAGATAGGAAAACGCGACTGCCAATTTCCCCCAGGTGGGTCAGCCCAGGGGTGCCGTCTACGTGAAGCCGGGGCCAAAGACTGGAATTGAAGTTTTTCAACACGGTGGTGTGGAGGTATGTACAAAGAGCAGACAGTGACGAGTTTGTTTAGAATAACTGCTCGGACAGCCACCGCCTCCAGGGAAGTTTGGAGGGGTAATTGTGTGCATGCTATACCTTGACTAACTATAACCGCTACACCACCGGATGGTTGGCATGGCATCATCTCTATCCTTCCGGAAGATACGCAGCTACGTAAAAAGTTTGTGTTTGTTCGTTTTAAGCGTGTCTCTTGTACACAGTCCTCTTGGATTGTGTTCATGGAGGAGTTTCTTGTAAGTCATGGAGGTTTCGAAGAAGGCCTCGGATGTTCCACTCTAATATTTCTGTCTGCATATTTAAACAAGAGAGATGCTGATTTGTGTACAAGAGTATCCTGTGTTGGAGCGAGCTCGTTATTTCAGGTGGCAGTACGGTTTGTCCGGCCACGTTATAGGTTTTTTTATTTTCTTGGCGCGCTCCAAGGAGCCGCGCCGCACTATTGGTACCAAGGGTACCGTTGTATCCATTGCCTTACTAAGAGGCACTGGGTGCCCGCACATGCGAGCTGGTGGTTCGAATTTTAGGCCTTGTCTGGTGAGGGGAGGTCTTGAGACAAGAGGACCCTGGAGTCTACGGCTTCAATCGCTGGGAGGCGAAGTAGACTGAACTACTGCCGCCTTGGGGGCAGGCGCCACAGCCGACAGCTCGCTCTGCACTGGCCGAACGAGTGGCGATGGCTGGTGCGGCGTTGCCCCCTGACGCGCCACATCAGCATATGTAGCGCCGTAAAATGGCGACACTCTTCGTCTTGCTTTCTTGAATGCGATATCTTCTTTAATTTTCAATGTGAAGATTTCTTTTTCTTTTTTTTCCAAAATGAGCAAGACCGTGAGTATGCATCATGGTTTCCGTCACAGTTCACACAGTGTGATGGTTCTTCGCAATTGTCAGAATTGTGGCCTGACACTCCACATTGTGCACAAGTTTGTTGACCACGACAGCTTTGTGAGCCATGGCCATACTTCTGGCGTTTAAAACAACGACGAGAATTAGGTGTGTATGGTCTGATTGACGTCTTCGTGTACCCTGTTTGAATAGTTTCTGGCAGATTATTGGAAGCGAACGTGAATATTAGGTGTTTCGTTGATGTTACCTCGTTGTCTCTTTTAATGATGATCCTTTGTACAATGGTCACATTCTGACTCTTCTACCCTTCCAGAAGTTCCTCTTCGGTCAAGCCAAGCAAATCAGCATCAGATACTACTTTACGGGTTGTGTTCAAAGATCTGTGTGGCGTTACAGTGATGGGAGTGTCACCAAAAGTTGAAAGATTCTGTAGGTTTTGAAACTGTTCTTTTTCTCGAACTTCAAAAAGGATGTCTCCGCTGGCCATTTTGGTAGCTTTGTACCCACCTCCCAGAGTTTCTGTGAGACATCTGGCTACTACAAAAGGGGATAGAATTCTGGCTTGCTTGCTGCTTGTCTCACTATGTATAACATAAAAATGGGGGAAGTTTCCACTAGATCGGTTGAAAAAGCCTACGTTTTCGGTGTGTACGCGTTTTAAAGTGGTACGATCACTTAATAAAGGAAACGCTCTATGCATGCCAGTTTAATTTTCTTCAGAAGCATTGGCGACATCCACCACGGAGCCCAACAAGGGGACGCTACAAGTTTGCGGGTGCTAAAACCTGCAGACGCCAGCCGTACAACGCTACTATAACCCAATGCGCTTAGACCAAGGTAGGCTATTTGCACAGGGTTAACCCTAACCGCCAGGAAGTTTGGAAGTAGACAGAAGAGAGCAGAAGACAGGATAGATAAATAGTGAGAGATAAAGACGAAGATGTAGGGAGAGAGAGATAGGAAAAGACGACTGCTGATTTCCCCTGGGTAGGTCAGCCCAGGGGTGCCGTCAACGTGAAGCCGGGGCCAAAGGGGTGTGTTGCCTCCACCGGGGGGGGGGGAGGGGGCTTAAAGGACTAATCACATTGCATCGGCTCAACCCCCAGGATCCCCTTTTCCCCGGACACGGCAAAGCCACGCACGGCTGGGCGTGGGAGGGAGCCGAAACCCCCCGTTAGCTCGGGTGCGTGGTGCACTGCACACCAAACGCCTACTTGCGCAGGCGCCCCTACGGGGGACTTGGTGTTTCAACGAGGAAAGCCCGGCGAGCATGTATCTTCTTTAGTTAACTTCAACATTATCCGGAAGTGGTCACTCCCAAAGGGGTTCTGAGAACAGACCACTCCAGATAAGGAATTAGTGTACTCGAGACAATACTCAGGTCTATAGAAGAGTATGTGTTGTGCGTAGTGCTATAATATGTTGATTCTCTTTGTTAAGTAAACATGCACCTGACGAAAACAGAAAGTGTTTTATTAGGCATCCTCGTGCATCCGAACGGGAGTCGCCCCATAGGGGATTATGTGCATTTAGATCACCAACGACTATATAGCGGAGGAAAATGATCAATGAGGCTTTGAAAATTGTGTCTTCGAAGTTGATAGCTCGGAGGAATGTAAATGGAAGTAATTGTTAGTAGCTTCCCGAACAGCACTACTCGGACAGCAACTGCCTCAACAGAAGTTCGGAGGTTTAATTGGTTACAGGCAACACCTTTATCAACTATTATAGCGACACCGCCCGACGAGGCGGCAGCGTCGTCACGGTCTTTGCGGAAGATGGCATATAGCTTTAGAAAGTTTGTTTGTGTGAACTTGAGATGTGTTTCCCAAACACACAGCACCTTTGAAGTATGTTTATTAAGGAGTTCTCTAATATCATCGAGGTTATGGAGAAGTCCTCTCACATTCCACTGTAAAATCTGTGTGTGCATTTTAGATATGCTTTGTGCTGTGGGCTCAAGGATGGGAAATTAGCTCACGGACCCTTGCCAGGGGCCGTGAAACGAGATTTTTTTTTTTTGGATCGGTCGGCAGAGTCGCGCCGATCCTTAAGGGCTTGCTGCACCCTAACGCTCGTTGTTGTGTCCATTGCCTCTTGCGAGGCACTGTACAAGCGCTCTTGCGAGCGCTGCATTTGTTTTGAGGGCCTCGCCTCTATAGACGAGGCCTTCGCGGCCCCCAGCCCGGAGGTTGGTGGGTCCTTCTTAGATGGCGAAGCAGCACTGGCTGCAACCGCCGAGGGTGCGGATGGCGTCACCGCCGGCTCACTACGCGTGTACCAGACAGCCGCCGGAGGCCGTCATGGCGCTGCCCCCTGACGCGCCACTTCGGCAAAGCTGGTTTCTGGTAGATAGGACACCTGCCTTTGTGCCTCCTTAAAGGAAACGTTTTGTTTTACTTTAATTGTGACAATTTCCTTTTCTTTTTTCCAGCATGGGCATGACCGTGAGTATGCGGCATGCTCCCCATTAAAGTTCACACAGTGAAGAGAGTTTTCACAGGCTTCAGATGTGTGTTCTTCAGCACTGCACTTGGGCGCAAGTTAGGCGGCCTCGGCAGTTCTGTGAACCGTGGCCGAACCACTGGCACTTGAAACATCGGAGAGGGTTTTGTATATATGGCCTCACTCGAAGCCTGATGTACCCAGCCTCAACGGAGTCGGGCGGTATACTTGAATTGAAAGTAAGTATCAGGTGCTTAGTCTGGACTTCTTTTTCATCACGCCTCTTCCTAATTCGCTTCACGTTGATGACATTCTGTTCGCTGAAACGCTCCAGGAGTTCAACCTCCGTCAGCCCTAAAAGGTCATCATCTGAAACAACGCCACAGGTGGTGTTCATGGTTCGGTGTGAGGTTACTATTAATTTGGTATCTCCAAATTTCACTAGATTAGACCATTTTTCATATTGTTTCTGGTCGCGGAGCTCCAACAGGAGGTCACCACTTGCCATTCTCGATGCTTTATATCCAGGGCCAAAGATTTCTGTCTAAGACTTCGAAACAAGAAAAGGTGAAAGTGATCGCACTGGTTTGCCGGGTGTGTAAGCGTGGATAACGTGGAATCGGGGAAAGGATACTCGCTGGTGACCAAAAAACTGGAAGACTTCATCGGTGCGCCCTCTTTTCTGAGGGCGATCAGGGAGTGTAGGGAAGGAACTAGCCATATGAAAAGGTTTATTTTGGGTAGCGGCGCAAGCCACCCACCATGGAGTCCTACAAGGGGACGCTGCAGGGTCTGTAAGCACAGACCCTGCAGACGCCAGCTGTACACCACTACTATAACCTAATATGGAGTATCCAAGGTAGGATAGCCACACAGGGTTAACCCTTGCCGCCAGGAACCACGGAAGTCTACGGAAGAGAGTAGAGGACAGGAAAGATTTAAAGTAAGAGAAAAGACGAAGATGTGAGAAGGAGACAGGAAAAGGCGACTGCCGATTTCCCCCAGGCGGGTAAATCCGGGGGTGCCATCTACGTGAAGCCAGGGCCAAAGGGGTGCGTTGCCTCTGCCGAGGGGCCTTAAAGGTCCAAGCACCCAGCGTCAGCTCAGCCCCCAGGATCCCCTTTTCCCCGGACACGGCTCAGCTACGCACGGCTAGGCATGGGAGGGAGCCGAACCCCCCCCCCCCCCGTTAGGTCGGGTCCGTGGTGGCGCTACACACCAAACGCCTGCTTACGCAGAGGCCCGTGAGGGGCTACGGAAGTTGCACCATGCTTTATTTTGTAGTTTTTTGGCTTTTGCACACTCACCGGTCCACCATGTCTATAGCTTTGTTCCCACTAGTCCTGAAGACTGGGGAACACCTTGCTCTGCCGCAGACAGTATGCGATCGGTTATCTTGTCCTTTATTTCATCTATTGCTAGGTGTTCAGAAAACTCGTCCTATACATTAGCTCCTATATACTAGCGTCCTATATACTAGCTTGAACAAAGGCCACTTAGCTTTGTGAAGCTTCCAACGCTGTGGTCGGGAGCGTACGGTCGGAAGTGGTGATGTTAGTTTTACAATCGACGATAGATTGTCACTACCGTAAGGATTGTTTATTGTTTCCCATGTAAAATCAGCAAACAGTGACCTAGAGCACAGTGCCAAATCCAAGCAACTCATGGTTCCTGTGCCTGGAGAGCAGAATGTCCAGTGTTTAAAAGACACACATTATTAGTAAGAATAAAATCTTCGATTACCTGCCCTCTACTGTCTGTCTTTACACTGCCTCATAGTATTTGTGCGCATTGAAATCTCCTCCCATTAAAAAAGGTTTCGGTAGCTGTTCTGCAATCAATTCTAGATCTTTTACAGTAAAATGTATGAGATTGAACGTATATGGAACAAATAGTGATAGTTTTATGTGATAAAATGGTTGACTGCAGCCGTTCCAATAACACTTAAACTATAACTTCTCATTTACCGCACCCATACCACTTTGGACAACAATGGCGACCGCCACCTGACAGCCGGTTGCTTTGCGAGCGCTCGCGACGTATAACAGTGTAACCTTTTAATATTTTGGTGTTTTTTGTTCCCAGATTTGTTCCTGCAAGCATAACGCTACAGGAGGGAAGCTTGTAACTATGTCTTTAATGTCGCTTAAGTTTCGTGTCATGCCTCTGCAGTTCCAATGGATGATGTATGCCATTACGTGAAATGATGTGTATAAGTTTAGTAGTTTGAGTTGTTGTGCACGAGCAAAAAAGCGACACTATTCGTGTGCTTTCGTCACTTCTTTTTTGTGGGGCCGAATGTGTTTCGGCTCACTTTCTCCTCCCTGGCAGGGAGGAGTGAGGGGCTACCTGATTGCCCCTGATGGTTGAGCCGGGTCTGTCAGGCTTTCAGTGCCCGATGGACTCACGTCCATGAACTCTGCACCCACCAGGGTGCTAACAGTGTTGGTGCCCGGCGAGAATGCTGGCCTCCTCCAATGGGAGGCTGGCTACTCGGCACCGTTGTTGACACCTCTTTTGCCTCGACAGTAGGTTGGTGGCACCAAGACTGGTCGAGGCTTTGGGGCCTTCCCTAAAAAAAGGCACTTGGTGCCTTTTTTTCGATCTTGTCTCGGGGACAGACCATGGCCACTAGGTCCTGGAGCTTGACCTTTGTGCCTACAGAGACCGTCGGTGGTGCCTTCCCCTTCGCACCACTTCAGCCTAGGTGCCCTTTTGGGCAAGAACCACTCGCTGGCGCGCTTCTGGATACGATATGCTTTCTTTGGTTTTCAGTGTAGTATGTCTTTTTCTTTTTGCCATTCTGGCAGGAGCGTGAGTACGCTGCATGGGGCCCCTTGCAGTTCACAGTGTTTAAAGCGTTCGTGCACTTGCCATCTTCATTTTCATTCTGGCCGCATTTCCTTGATTGATTGATTTGTGGGGTTTAAACGTCCCCAAAACCACCATTTGATTATGAGAGACGCCGTAGTGAAGGGCTCCGGAGTTTTGACCACCTGGGATTCTTTAACGGCACCCCAATCTGAGTACACGGGCCTACAACATTTCCGCCTCCATCGGAATGCAGCCGCCGCAGCCGGGAATCGAACCCGCGACCTGCAGGTAGCATTTCATGCAGGTTGGATTACCACGACATGAATGAGACCCGTGCCCGAACCCCTGGCACCAGAAGCACCTGCGAGGATTAGGTATGTAGGGACTCACACGTAGGTAAAGATACGCTACCTTAACTGCAGCAGGAAGCGTTGTGATGATGATGATGATGATGATGATGATGTTGATGATGATGATGATGATGATGAGATGATGATATTGTGTTCATGGCGCAAGGGTCATTGATGGCCAAAGAGCGCCAGAAATGATATCGGATGAGAGCAGTAAATGGCTGCAAAAGGGCCTAAAATTCTGCGCTCTAAAGATGCGTAAGACATATATTTATTAAAATCATGAAAGTGAAGAGAAACATGCCTGGTGAGATTGAGTCTTTAGTTATCATGACATCATAAAATAGCGTATATTAGCACCGATTTCTCGCCAGCGCCTTTGGTCCCAAGGTCCGGAGACAGGTGCTCTTTGGATGTAGCATCCGCAGCAGCAGCCTCCTCTCAAAGGCCGTGCTACCGATCGCTTGAGTAGATAACATGAAAGTATTTGGTTCCTTTAAGAATGCATTCAATGCATTATATTTAAAAAGAGGTTCGCGACCAAACATAGCTGGGTGAAGGGGTATGTGTTTCCTTATACGCTAGTGGAAAAGTTTTTTTGCGGTAAGCCTCTAGCTCAGAGCATTCAAGGAGTATGTGGAGTACGGTAAGTGGAAGGCCACATCTGTGACAGCTGGGTGGGTCATCACCAGACAAAATGTGTGTGCGTGCTGTGTGTGTGGGCTATTCTAAGCCGACGGAGACTGACCTCAGTACGGCGCATTTTCGACATGGGTGGCCAGTTACCGAGGTATGGTTTAATCAAGTGTACCTTGTTATGAGTTTGTAGATCCCATAACTTCTGCCAGTAAGCCCTGAGCTTTTTCCGTATGTTTGTTTTAGGTCCATTATAGGGACAACAACTGAAGAGTTGCAGTGCTTCCGGTAATTAACGTGGCGAGCTGGTCGGCCAACACTTTTCCTTCGATCTCGCGGTGTCCTGGCACCCAGCACACTATGATATGTTGCTTGGAAGCATAGGCCGCGCAGAGTTGATTGAAGAGATATAAGTTAATTAATTAGGAAACTTCAACTGTATGGAATACGCGGGATTGCGCTTGATCTAATGAAAAGCTATCTTTGGGCCAGGAAACAATATGTACAGCTCCACAATTATAATCTGATTTGGGCGTAATTAAGTATGGGGTTCCCCAAGGATCGATACTTGGTCCTCTACTTTTTATACTATATCAATGACATAGTTACATTCAGTTCACACCAAACATAGTCGTGTACGCCGACGATACCAATGCCTTCTTTTCTGGTTAGATCTTCGCGATATTGAAATAACTGCAAATTCTGGTTGGATAAACTAAAATCATGGCTTACAGTCAATCAGCTAGAACTAAACATAAAAAAAACTAAATTTATGCTCTTCAAACAAAAAAGGCCTGTAGATTATGCTATCTCTCTGATTTTTAATGGAGAAAATATTGCGCAGGTAAATAAAATTCAGTTTCTGGGTGTGTTTTCAAAGTGACCTTAGTTGGTCCCACCATGTGGACAACCTGCGAATAAAATATCAAGATCGATCGGTCTTATTCGACGCTTACAGCATCTCCTTCCAGGGAGAGTTAAGCGGCAGCTTTACTTTTCTTTTATCTACTCGCAATCATTTATTGCATTTAGTCTGGGGTACTGTAACAAAACAAATACAGAAAGTATAATTCTTCTTCAAAAACGCGCACTAGGTTTGATAAGTACCTCGGTCCCCACTAATATGTCTCTTTTTATATGTATAATGTACTCCCGTTCCCAGAGTGCTATAGGATGCAACTAGCCATGTTACTTTCAAAAAAATAAAGATAATTTCCAGATTTTTTCTGATGTACTTAAGCAGAGATCTTACGTATAATCTGCGTACTGTTGCGTTGGTCGGGCCAATGTGCCGGACTAACTATGGTGTACAGTCAATTAATAACCAAATCATTCTACTGTGCAACAGGATCCTGAAATTTGAACGCTAAGGAGGCTAAAAACATAACACAATTTAAGAAGCGAATTACAATGTAATAAACAGAACACAAGTCTACAGTGTATGTAAAGGAAATATGTAATGTATGTAATATTTATAGTATTCACTGTTTTTCAACTTGTATTGTATTTCAAAATATGTTATGGTGTTTTGTACTGTCCTGCTCTACCTGCCCGAGGTGCCTCACGAAGAGGGGCCAAGTCAGGAGCACACTCTCCTTTTGCCCCCTTCGTGGACATTTCTGCGGAAATGTCCGAATAAAATAATGAAATGAAATGAAAGTATAGGGTTTCTGTGTTTTTTTAGATTTTTTAACTCTTTTACGACACTCAGGGAGTCTGTGTATATAACTACTCTTGGCGTATTCAATTTGATGTGTTTAACGGCTACGAATAACGCGTAAGCCTCAGCAGTAAAAATGCGTGTGCTGGTGGACAGAACACCAGCATCCGAGAAGGTGGGTCGACCGCCGCACAGCACCAGTATGGGACTTGGACGCATCAGTATAATTCTGAACAGTCATATTTATGTTGCAGCTCTAAGAAATACATCCGAATGTGTATGGGGCAGGCATGCTTTGTGACGGCTACGCATGGCGGGAGCCGCAGAGCGGGGGGGCTGAGGTGGTATTCAAGCAGTGGAACATCTGTTTTTTCATCTAGGTCTCTAACACGCAGCGAAAAAGGGCGTGCCATTGCGGGCCGATTGCAAAAAGTTGAGAGCTGGACAGGTCGTTGATGGTGGGATATGCGGGTTGCTCACTGTTGGCATTTCCTTTAAGGAAATATATGAAGGAAGAATACGTTCTCTGCAGATGGAGTGACCACTCGTCCGATTCCACATAAAGGCTTTCAACTGGGCTTGTTCTAAAGGCACCTGGGGACAGGCGGATGCCTTGATGATGAACAGGATCCAATATTTCAGAGAACTTGGCGTGGCAGAGTGATAGACTATTGATATATGGTGTTTTTGGCGCAAGGGCCATTTGTTGGCCAAAGAGCGCCATTTCATCTTACTAAAAATATGGACAATGATAGTGATAAGCGGCTGTAAGGGCCATAAAATTCCTCGCGACAAGGCGGGTAAGAACATACAAGTAATAAAATGATGACCATGCCGTGAAAGATGTGTGTGGTGTGAATGATGACAAAAGTTGGTGAATAAAGACGATGCTAGATATGTATGGCATTAGCACAAGTGCCTCACTCGTTCATACCCTTGCGTCCAAGGGCCGTGAGGCAAGTGCTTTCCTGTGTAGCCACCGCAGCAAAACCTCTCTAGAGAGGTCGTGCTACGGTATGCCCGGGTATATGATATGAAAATTATGAATTTCCTTTAAAAACGCTAATATTGATTTGTGACTAAAAAGCGGTTCCCTACCGACGAACATTGCACGGTGTAAAGGTATATGTTGTCGGTAGGATAGTGGGAAGTGGTGTCTTCTTAGAGTGTCTAAATGTTTACATTGAATTAAAACGTGAGAAACTGTTGGTCTCACCACATTTATACACAATGGTGGATCACCACCGGATAAAGGGTGTGTGTGTGTCGTGTATGTGTGTCCTATCCTGAGTCTTGTTAGTGTTACCTCTGTTAGACGTGAGTTTGATACTGGTGGCCAATGGCCAAGGTGTGGTTTGATAACGTGTAGTTTGTTTTGTGTGTGTGTATCCCACTTGCTCTGCAGTAGTCCCTGAGGTTTCGTTTGAGAGACGGCTTAAGATCAAGGGCCGGGATTGATATAGATGTAATGGCGGTGCTTCATGGACGGATGCAGCGAGCTGATCCACCCTCACGTTGCCTTGGATCTCACGGTGCCCTGGCACCCAGCACACTACAACATGTTGTTTGTGTGTGTAGAGTGTGCACAAAATGGAGAAAGTGAGACAAAGACTGGGTTTTTTGTTTTTTAAGACTGTGCAGAGCCGTTACCACACTGAGGGAGTCTGTACAAATTACTGCTTTTTGTATTTGTAATTGTTTGATGTGTTTAGCTGCCACCAGTATCGCATAAGTTCCGCTGTGAAGATACTTGTGCGTGGATGTAGAGGGCCAGCATCCGAAAAGGATGGGCCGACAGCAGCGTAGGACCCAAGGATTAGTCTTGGAGGCATCTGTGAAGAACTTAGGACGTGTGTATTGTGTTGAAGTTCCAGAAAGTATGTTCGGATATGGGCAATAGGTGCATGTTTTGCAACCTCTAGGAAAGACACATCACAGTCTATAGTCTGCCACTGCCACGGTGGGGGTATGCTA
>NW_023608804.1:0-26479 GCF_013339725.1 Rhipicephalus microplus | reverse complement strand
TTTGTGCCTTAATAATTTATTATTCTTCCACCGCATCTCATACACTATTTCGATATTGAACTGCACCTCCACGAGAAGGGCGCACTTTCCTCTGCATTTACGCTTCACGAAAGTTAGAGAACCACTGTGTTCCAAAGTACAGACAGGCTACTTAGTTTTCCAGGCAATGAGACACAGACTGTTCGAGTTACCATCCCATACTTTTAGGCCGCTAATCTCATTTCTAGCTCCATGGGGATATATTTTCTTATTTATATTTCATTCATAGCTATGCGTTAGAACTTTACAATTGCCCATTTCTTTTACCTTGGTAGCAAAATTAGAATGCATTTCATACCTAATGCAAAATGTGACCACCACGGCTGCCTTCTATGAAATTCGGTTCAGAAGCGGAGTGTTACATTGACTATTACGCTGAATCAAAATATGCAGCTGATACCATTGTAGGCAACAAATGAGCTAAAAACATAACATGCACAACCAGCATTAAAATTTTCCCTACAATTTACTCAAGGCAGAGCCGATTCGCTAGGTCCTAGGAAAGTTTCCTTTGCCAAGTCATTTTAATTTTAACTACGAGAACATTTTGGGCAAAAACTCAACATATTTTTTATCTTGCGCTATGGACATTTTAGAATGTCTTATTTTTGCATTGCGAAAGTGTATACTTACTCTTTAACTCTATCAATTCGGTCAGCACAATGTAATTCCATGTCTGACGAAACATCAGATACTGTTCCTTCGCACCAATCTTTATCAGCGGACCTGCGCGATGTCATCCAAAATTCACACAAACTCATTAACAAATTGTTTATTGGTGTCACGTGTGACCGAAAGAAAAATACGGTGCATCACTTGAAACACAACTGTGGCCTATACTCGCAGTGATTGTTATAGTTTTGATCGGGGAGTCGCACATGCTCTGCAATCAATACTAGACCAACAAAAAACTCAGGAAATATATTGCCTTATTGGGGCAACAAAAAAACTGCATTATTTTTCATAGCAAAGATGATATACTAAAAATTTCATTTGGCACAGCATAGCAGCAGATATCCAATATTGTCGAAGTCCAAGTGTTGTGGAAGCAGTCAGTTAGAAGCTGTCTAAGATGCATTGTGTCATGTTGACTAAAAGATGAAAAAGCATGTCGGCTGCTTAGCCCATAAATAGATGCGGCTTTAAGATATATGAGGCCAAGTGGAAAAAGCGAATCTTTTCTTGAATTGCCGTTTTCCGGCTTTTGGGTGTGTTAAATGCCCAGTTCTTTTCCGTCATTTTGCGCATAAAGCATCCTTCTACGCAGTTTATTTCAAAAGACACAAGCAAAAAAGTTCGACCACCCATCACCTAAGAAACCAAAATTGAAAGTGCCAATTTTGTGTCCATCGCTCCGCCGTGGTAGTCTAGCGGCTAAGGCACTCGGCTAGTGGTAACTGGCGCCTTGCAGCTGAGACCAGCAATGATGGGCTATGCCTTGTGCATTCATAACAATTTACCTCTTAGAACTTGTGTGGTACAATAATATTATTACGAGGCAGTGGGAATGGCTCCGCCCGTCGTAGACGAACGATGAAAAAAAGTGGATTCGGCGCGCGAGATCCTAGCAGCCCTGAGGTGTCACACCTACCTGGAAATAATGCAAGTACACTTCTTTCTCTCTTCCTTGTATTTGTAATCGCCGTAACGAATTGGTGGGGGTGCTGGACAACGAAGCGCCATTCAACAAAAACTCCGATTGGACGACCACTGCAGAGCTCCGGCCTCGGTGACGCCTGCACCATCCACGGCAACGCCTCCACCGGCCCCACCCCCACCCACGTACGTGCTGACGCAATCGAGACATCCAGGAACGTTCTGCGGTGCGCACGAAGTTGATGTGGACAACTGAATAGCCGACTACAAACGTACCTGTGCGCTCAACCGGTATGGCCCGACTCTCATGCTGGCAACGTGCTGTTTTACCTGAAAGGCACGGCCAAAGTCTGGTAGGAGAACCATGAGGAGGAGATCCGCAGTTAGGACACGTTCAGGGAGAAGCTTCGCGACTCATTTGGGAAGCCCATCCGTTGAAAGGCGGCTGCAAAGAAGGAGTTGTTTATACGTGCTCAGGCGTCCACAGAGCCGCATATCTCATATATACAGGACGTGCTGGCTCCTCGTCGTAGAGTCGACAACGACATTTCGGAGTTGGATAAGGTTAACCACGTCCTCAAGGGTATAGCGGACGATGCGTTCAACCTGCTAATGGGCCGGAACTGCACGACCATCGAGGAAATTGTTCAGGAATGCCAGCGTTTTGAACAGGCCAAAAGCAGACGTATTTCAAGATCTTTCACTCGACTGCCACATGCCGCTGCGACCACCTTCTGCGAAGGTGGACGGACCTCTCATTGGCAGTTTTCACCGGCGTCTGAAATTACGCAAATCGTCCGACGGGAAATCGAAGCAATTACACTTGCTCTTTCCATCATCGGCTACGTCGATTCGCAATTTGGTACAGTCGATTGTGCGGGAAGAACTCAGCAAATAGGGCTTCGTTATCTGCGTCGTTGCTTAGTCTCTACCAATTGGCTTCCGTTCAAGGTCGCCGCCTCGTCCCAGGTTACCGCCCCAGGAACGATCTTTTCCACGCTCTCGCAATCCGGCCGAATGGCGAATCGCGCATGATCGGCCGATCTACTTTAACTGCCGCCGCATAGGACCGTCGCACGATATAGCCGCAACCATTGGTCTTAGTCCCGAACACAGTATAACACTGCTTGCCGCGCCGACAGCTACCGCCTTTTCCGGCCTCCTGCGCCAACCCTCAACAGCTACCGCCGCCTTCCACCCTTCGATGCGCTTAATACGCAACACAGCCTCTCACCGTCGCCTCGACGTAATCAGTCTCGTTCGCCACCTGCACGTCGCCCGTCGTCCCCTTCTCCTCTACGAAGACGCCCGACTTCCCCGCTCAATTCTCATCAGGCAAACTAAGCCACGCAGCTCTTAGAGGTGAAGCTTCATCCTTGATACCGACCTGAAATCCTCTGCTTGTACTGCTGACACGACGAAATTTGATCAACCTAGACGTTGACGGCCTGACTGTTTCTGCGCTTATTGACACTGGGGCGCATATTTCTGTGATGAGTGCCCGGCTTCGTCGCCGCCTGATCGAAGTTCTCCCACCGGCTGCTTCTGGCATTATTCGTGTCGCTGACGGAAGAAGTCTTGCCATCATGAGAATGTGCACAGCACGCATCATAATCGCCGATCACCCCACATCTGTTCTATTTGCAGTTGTTGAGGAGTGCCCCAATGACTGGATTCATGGATTGGATTTCATGTCCACTCTTGCAGCTCTCATCGACTGTGCAACCGGCGTTCTCCAACTTGAACTGCCTCGACTTGAGGCTGTGCCGTCCTCACCGTCACACCGATTGTGCGCTGTTGATTATGGTCAGCTGTCACCACAAGCCACCACATTTGTGGCCTTAACGATATCACCAGCTCTTCCTGACGGTGACTACATAGTGTCTTCATTAGCGGATGTGCTCTTGGCGCGAAGTGTTGCTGTGCCGCATACCATCGTGACTACCGTGGGCAACTACGTTCAGCTTCCGCTTCTCAACTTTAGTAGTTCAAGCCAAGTTCTCCCACAAGGCATTTGGCTAGGCCATGTTTCCCCACTTCATGCATGTAACATCGTGACATTAGACCCTGAAAACTGCTCGGCCTCTATTGCAGCCAGCCGAGAAAACAGACCTACCGATGAAATCACGATAATGATTGCCCCTGATCATCTTCCCTGTCAGGCTGCGCAACTCCACCGAATTCTGACCACCTACCGAGATATTTACGACATCGATGACCGCTTTTTAGGTCAAACGTCCATCGTGCGTCACCAAATACATAACGGCGATACTAGTCCTGTTAGAAGGCGTCCATATCGTGTTTCCCAGTACGAACGCCAGGTCATACAACGAGAATTCAAGAAGATGCTCTCCAAAGAAGTCATAGAGACCTCTTCAAGTCCGTGGGCATCACCTGTTGTTTTAGTCAAAAAGAAAGATGGCAGTTGGAGATTTTGCGCTGACTACCGTGCCTTGAACAAGATAACCCGCAAAGACGTATATCCGCTGCCACGAATAGACGACGCTCTTGACTGCCTTCATGGTGCGCGATACTTCTCATCTATAGATCTGCGTTCGGGCTTCTGGCGAATTTCTGTCGACGACTTAGACCGCGAAAAAACTGCCTTTGTCACACCAGACGGCCTTTATCAGTTCGAGGTTATGCCTTTTGGGCTGTGCGACGCCCTGGCAACGTTCGAACGCGTGATGGACTCTCTCCTCCGTGGTTATACACGGTCCATCTGCCTTTATTACCTTGACAATGTGATAGTTTTTTCTGCAACATTTGAAAGCCACCTAACTGGTCTGTCGACCATTCTAGCCGTTTTTCTTCGAGCGGGACTCCAGGCGAACTCGAAAAGTGGAATTTTGGCCGACGAGAATTCACGGTCCTTGGTCATCGTGTAAGTGCTGCTGGCATTCAACCGGACCCTGACAAGATTAGCGCTGTCAAACACTTTCGTCTGCCTTCTACCACCAAAGATGTTCGTTGTTTTGTGGGCTTATGCCCGTACTTCCGACGTTGTATACGCAATTTCGGTACAATTGGACGACCACTCGCTAATCTTCTCAAAAAGAATGCGCCCTTCTCGTGGGGCCAAGACCAAGCAGCTGCGTTTTCCACGTTGATCCAGCTGCTCACTTCACCACCAATGTTGGCTCACTTCGACCGTTCCGCGATGAATGACGTTCGCACGGACGCCAGTGCTCAAGGCATCGGCGCCATCCTCGCTCAACACCACGGGGGCCAAACGCGTTTTATTGCGTATGCCAGCCGCCTTCTCTCCACATCTCAGTGAAAGTATTTGATTACAAAACGCGAGAGTTTTGCGTTGGTCTGGGCTGTAGCAAAATTTTGCCCCTACTTGTATGGCCGGGAGTTTTCTGTTATTACGGACCACCACGCTCTGTGTTGGTTGTCGTTGCTCAAGGACCCAACTGGTCGCCTATGTCGCTGGGCTCTACGTCTCCAGGAGTATACCTTCAACGTAATTTATAAGTCTGGCAGGTTACACCAAGATGCCGATTGTCTCTCGCGTTATCCGGTGGACTCTGCTAAAATCGCCATCTATGAGAGCGATTCTTGTGTGCTCGCCATATCCGATTTGCGCAATATCGGCACAGAGCAGCACAGAGACGCAACCCTCAAGACGGTCATCGGACGAGTATCTTCAGGACATTCCGAGCCTTCGCTTCGTCAATATGTCATCCCCAACGAAATTCTGTACCACCGCAACATTAAGCCTGATGGCCCAGACCTTCTGTTAGTTATCCCCAGACACCTGCGTGCCACCATTTTTCAACATCTGCATGACGCTACGACGGCAGGACGCCTGGGTTTTTCACGCACCTATCACCGCGGGTGGCAACGGTTTTTTTGGCCTGGCCTGTATAAGTTTGTTCGCCGCTATGTCACTGCTTGCGAGCGCTGCCTGCGTCCTAAACGTCCTGCTCGGCGTACGGCTGGCCTGCTCCAACCTATCGACAATCCCCCGGAACCATTCGTCCGCGTCGGCCTCGACTTGCTCGGACCTTTCCCAACGTCTGTGTCAGGCAACAAATGGATCGCTGCCGCAACTAAATATGCGACCAGATATGCTATAACTCGTGCTTTGCCATGTAGCTGCGCTACATACGTTGCAGACTTTCTACTGAACGACGTCATTAGGCGGCATGGGGATCTGCGCCAGCTTCTGACGGATCGTAGCCGCTGCTACCTCGCAAAAGTTATCAACGAAATCCACCGTAGCTGCTCTACCAAACATCACCTTACTACTGCCTACCATACCCAGACGAACGGTCTCACAGAGCGCCTCAACCGAACTCTTACAGACATGTTGTCCATGTACGTCTCTGATGATCACCGTGACTGCGATGCAATGCTCCCCAACGTTACGTTTGCGTACAATTCATCATGACGTGACAATGCCGGCTATTCTCCGTTCTTTCTTCTGTACGGCTGCCACCTTGCCTTGCCATTCGACACACTTCTTCCTTCTAATTACACCAAACCAACAGTGTATGCTCAGGACATTGCTTCTCAAGCCCGCGTCGCTCGTCAAATCGCGCACACTAAGCTCACTGCTTCTCAGGCCACACAAGAAGTTCGCTACGATGGCTGGCACTCTGACGTTGACTACCCTGCTGACTCTCTCGTCCTACTTTGGACGCCGCATCGACGTGAAGGCTTGTGCGAGAAGCTCCTTCCACAATACACCGGGTCCTACAATGTTCTCCGCAAGGTCACTGACGTCGACTACCTCATCACTTTCGCTGAACCACCTTCATCTTCTGCCACACCACCTACTGATGTTGTTCATGTGTCGCGACTAAAACCCTGCTACACTGCCATTCCTGATTGACTTCGCGGCGCCGTGACGGCACTTCGTCCGCCGGGAGTGATAATACGATTCAGTGGGCATGGCTCTGCCCTGTCATCGACGCATCGATGAAGAAGAAGCGGATTCGGCGCGTGAGATCCTAGCAGCTCTGAGGTGTCACACCTACCTGTAAATACTGCGAATACACTCCTTTCTCTCTTCGGCGTATTTGTAATCCCCGTAATAATATCAACACACATATGAAACGCTATGGATTTTTATTGTGTAGGTCTTCTAAACTGTGTTATAAAAATTATTTTTCTTTTCGAGGTTGACGTGTAGACTGAGAGTCGCCTGTATTGCGTTATGACCTGCCGTGGGCGTTATTCTGATTTCACGCGTTCGGAAAAACTGTGGAAAAGGGCTGCAAGGTTGCGTGACAATGGAAAAACTTTTTGCCGGACGAGTTGTTGCGTAACGTTGCTGATCATTTTGTTTGTGATGCAGAGCTTGGAACACGAAGATGGCAGAAGAACATAATGACGTCTTTGCACTTCATCAGTAATCCCGTTGCAAAGTTTTTCACTCAGACTGTTCAAGAGGAGTGCTTCAGAAGTTCGTTAAAGTGCGCAAAAAATAAACACGCTTGATGTTCGCCAATAGAGCAGAGCTCGAGCTCTAAAATGTTAGTTCGAAAAGCATGGGAGGATGAAGAAGCCAGCTCTTGGTCCGGTAAGCACTTGCAGTCCTGGACCTCCACTGAAAATTCTGAAAGGGATGCCAGCGTTACAACTTTGGCAACAGTCGCATGTGAAACGCCTCTCAATCGATAGTAGTTTTGGAGGAAGGATGGTCACAGCACGCGCTAAAATCAGGTGACGAAAGACCCGCAACAGCACATTTGCATGGCTTCCATGTTCCTGTAGTGTGAAATTCACCGACAACTTCAGCAGAACTGCAGTGTCATCTTGGTTGTAAAAGCAGTGTACTCCGTCAAGATCTTGAACCCTAGTATATTGCAGGATAAATGTCATCTAAGCATCACAGAAAACCTCGATTTGAAAAGCGTTCGAGCTGGTGGTGGCGGTCTGCTCCCGTGAACGGTGCTATTCATAGTGTCCCTGTTGATTGAAGAGGTAAAAGGGTGTATGTTATTGACACCGAAGCTTTTCTGGTGGGCCACCACGTCCCCGTCAGTCTCCAAGAAACCAACAACGCACAAGAATTGAGGACTATATACAAATTATTTTGGTATATGCCTTGGCTGCTTTGTAAATAGTTTCTCTCTTTATTATGCAATATATATATAGATATATATATACATAGTTTGGTAGGTATTGATGAACTACTGCTGTTTGACAATAGGAGGAATCACTTGGATCCGTCGAGCATTGAAAACAAATCTTACTCTATGTTCCGTATTGCAATTTAGGCGAACGTTACTTAACAAAACTTTTTTTAAATCCCTCATGGAAACTCCATTTCACCCAATCCTACCTTACTCCAATCGAAGGAAACTTGCTGCATAGCTCATTTGAGTTGTATGAAAGTATTCCGCAAGACAATTCGATACCTCCGGTGTCATCATCACTTCAGTAGTGCAATTATGTTTTTGCTAAACATCTTTATCACAGCCTTTGCCATCAGCAGTGCCAACGACGCATGACCGAAGCTTATTGAGGAGGATGACAGCTACAGGATACAAGCAGGTGGTGATTTTCATGAACGCCAAACGCAACCGCATTTGTCCATAGTGGACATTTTGTGTAAAAGTGGTGTTGCACTTGGTAACGCCGGTCATTTTTTGTCCGTCAGGACGTTGGACCACAGAAGGTGTATGGGAACCTGCGCAACTCAACTCCTGACCGCTGCAGTCTTAAGCAAACATGTGTGGCAAAATATTTGAGTAATAATCAGCATGAATAAGCGTAAAGTTCTTATGCGAGTAAGTTGGTTAACAAACACACATAAGTGCAATGTATCTGAAAAGCAGATGGTTTTTTCGGGTCGTGATGACACGATAAAACATTGGTGTTTTCATCTAGTGACCTTTCACTTCATAACTTTATTTCCGGAGGTGCCTTGAAGTTTGTTCAATTGAAGTTTCAATTCATAAACTAAAGTGCACACTGGAACGAACGTATCTTGCCTGACATAGGTTTAGTCCTTGCGTTGCCCTATGTCATGCTGCGCGCCCACACTATGACGGCTTTCTTGTATACAATTCAAAAGTAACATTTCATCCAGACGTTGTACGAACATGTAATATTGCATGTCATACTCACAGGATAAAGTCAAATTCATTGTTATATAGCACATAGTAGCTTGTATCTGAAGGGGTATTTTCCTGAAAGTGAGTCATCTCAGCACTTTATTATGTGATTCCATGTAGCAATTCAACACCTTACTGAGTGTAGGTAGTCAAAACAAGTAGTACCAGGATATGTACCTGCCCGTAAACCTTCACCACAGTTGCCAACCAAACGAGAAGATATCTTGAAGTTCTTATGGACCTTTAGCAACCTATATTGCAAAATACGAGATATCAATTATTATTTGACTTCTGTACGAATACTACACGCCATTAGGTTTGTTTTAGAAGCACGCAAGTTTTACTAAAAAGGTGAAACACTGATCGCCAACGACTTCATCAATATATTTTTTAAAATATAGCGCGAAAGAAAGGTCACCAGTGGCACATTCCTATATAATCCAGGCTAGCGAAATCTAGGTATGATCTGTTGTTGCAAGTGCAGTAAAAGAAGAAAGCTGACGAGAAAACATGTTAGCTTTGTCTGGTGCTCATGCAGCTATTTCTCCATGTACAACTACACAATAGTACTCGTCAATACGTAGCTCAGTTTATCCATGGATAATGTTTCCCACTCGAACTACGTGACTGGTTAAAGTACCGTTTCTTTTTGCAATATTTTCGCTTCAATTCGATCACAAGCGCCTCGTGTGCTTTGCAAGGACTCTACAGTTAGTTCATTTCGGTCACTATGCACCTACTTTTTACCACTATACCCTGCCTCCCTATACTTTTTTTCTCGCTAAACAATAAAACTGAGAGAAACGCCACGCTGGCGCGGAGAGCACCGCGCTGTTCCAAACAAAGCTAAAAGAGCGGAGTTTCCAGAATTCATTGCGAGCTTCTGAAGCTACTAATTCAAGTATGCTTGCAAATTTCTAGTGTTGCAGAAAATAATTTGGTGTCTGATGACGATGAAAAAATACAGTGACCGTTTTCTAATGGGTAGGAAGCATTCAACGACCGACTCGTCAGGGCGATTAAGTTGAGTTTACAACCCGGACGATTTCTTTTTCAAAAAGACAATAGTTTTTCTTGGGGACTTTCGGCGCAAAAAATTTGATCTGTGTTTCTGTCTGTACACTTGTCTGCTGGTTCATCTTTATTGGCACCCTAAAAGGCAACGGAGTGACCAGCCGATACCCCAAATGGCCGACCCCATCCTCAGCGCCAACCAATATTGCTCAAGGTTCAGCGTTCATACTTGAGCGATTTTCAATTGAAAAATAATTATTGCGCATATCTGAGGCACATTAACAACACGTCAATATTTTGTATGTATATCGTTTACTGGACAAGGGATGCATAAACAATTCTAAGGACCGTAGCGTTTATCACACTGCACTGACTATGCAACGCTTGAACGGAAGGCAAGTGTTTTCAACGCTTTGTTAAGACGACACAGTAGTTTTACCTACCAGTCGCCTTCCATTCAACACCACACTTGGCAGCAGTGACGGCACATCGGCGCAACGCTAAAAAAACTGTTCCTTGTACTGCAGATATCCCAAATTTCGCTGGTCACCGTGAGCCTTGGTCTGCTTGCATCATTTCCCTGACTGCTCTTCCGCCGCCGAAGTCATCGGGAAGGCCCAACAAAAGCCGCTTGCCTGGCGCTGGACCCAAACTTGTCAGCAGTGACGGCACATCGGCGCAACGCTATAAAACTGTTTCCTGTACTGCAGGTTGGTGTACGAATTATGCACAGTTTGTAACTGCATTATTTACACTGTCGTTGCTGACTTTCTGTGTTGCTGTGTACCTGCTGTTCACTTGTTCACTTGTTTTTGCGTTATCATTCTTTCAACTGCTATTATTCTTCATTTCAAAAGACATGACAAAGCCTACGAATGAAAGAGAAAGCCGATTCGAAATTCGGGAACTTCGTCCTAAAATGAAGTCTTTAACAGACTGTCAAGTTTATCAGCGATGAGTTCGAGGACATGAAAAAACGTCTTAGGGAGGCCATCGAGGAAAGGGAAGCCCTGAGGAGAGCTAATGAAGAGGTACGTGCTAAGTGCAAAGAGAATGATAACATCATTCAGCAACTTCAGAAGGGAGTTGTTCAATCCGAGCAATACTCGCGCAGGTCAAACGTAGAAATTAAAGGGCTTATACATCAGGGAAACGAATGTGTTGCAGGACTCGTTGAAAAAATTGGTGATGTACTTGGTGAGCACATAGCACCTTCTGAGTTTGAAGTTTGTCACCGTGTGCCCACATGAGAAGCTAGAAAGTGTAACATAATTGTTCAGTTCAAGAGCGTACAGAAGAGGGACACTGTTCTTGAGAAGGCGCGGAAAGCCAGGGTGCGAAATAACCAGGTTGGAATTCCTGATGATGCTAGAGTATTTGTTAATGAACATCTCTGCCCGGCGTTGAAGCGTCTTCTTTCACTTGCCTTGACAAGAAGGTGTTAATATCAATGGCGCTTTGTCTGGACGCGAAACGGAAAGGTACTTGCGCGCAAAACTGAGGCTAGCCGTGTAATCTATATTGCTTTGGAGGCTGACCTTCAAAAGATCGCGTAAAATACGGTATACGTAATCTTAAAGTCTTCATATTCCTTTTTACTGCACAATGTATTGAGAATTTAGCCTACAATCTGAAATATCCCTGCCTTCACACGGGAGAAATATTTCAGCCCTTCAAGTGAACTCGCGTTCACTCGCTCATAAGCAAGACATTCTAGCAATGTTTCTTGCCGAGTTTACTTTTTCATTTGATGTTAATATGTTCTCTGAAACATGGAATCAAGAACACAGTGAAATGCTCATCATAGATCGGTATAGCCACTTCCTTGTTAATCGCTCAGGAAAACGTGGTGGTGGCGTTGCACTACATGTTAAGCGCGGCATACATTGCGATGTGCTTGAGGAATTCACCTGCACCACGCCCCATTATGAAGTGCTCAGCGTTAAATTGGACAACATTCTGTTTGTCGTGATTTACTGACCACCTACTGGCGACGTGTCTAATTTCTTAGAATTCACTGAAAAACTTTTAGAGCAGGCTTCTTTTCACAAGTACAAAGTTCTCCTTGGTGGCGACTTCAACATTAACATCCTCGATGATGGCACTTCGACCCGTGCAACTGTTAACCTTATGGATTCCCTCTGTTTCTGTATAATCGCAGGTGCGAACGCAGGTGCGAACCTGCGTTCACACTGTCTCAACTAATTAAGGTTGAGACAGTTGGCGTGGAATGTTCCATATATAGGGTGTCTCACTAAAACTTTAGCGAGAGTTTGAACATATGCCAGAACACGCAATTACGACGCGACCAAATGCATGTTGCTCACCGTTGCCTGGAGTTAGAGTACTTTCTGTGTCCTCAGGGATTGTTCAATTAGATATGTTTAATTACCTAACTTTTGAAGGAACGACGATGGATAAAAACTTTTTAGGAGAAAGATGTAGATCGGTTTGCAAAACGTCCAAATAGATAGTTTTGGACTTTATATCTGTTAAGTATTAGTGTTTTAATGCTCAGTACAAATGCCCGCGAAATGTAAAAAAAATTCCACGTGACGAACCCGCAAGCGCGTCAGTGCACACGAATATTTTAGTGCTACTTAACGTTCCGCGTACGAACGACACGCTTGCCTCACACCGGTTCATGATAGCAATAAGCATTGACAGCGGTTATTGTTTTTGTGACCGATAGCAAAACGTGTTCATCGTAAAGTCACCACCATCGTTGTGGCACTGCCAAGACAGCACACTTCGGTAAATTCTGTGGTAGTTCGTGTGCGAAACGTTTAGGAGCACTAGAACAAAAATGCGCATTGGCGCACAAGCGGATCCGTCACGCGAAATTTTTTGTATTTCGCGGGCATTTGCAATTAGCAGAAAAGCACTAATACCACACACATAAAAGTTCAAAACCGATCTACAACTTTCTCGTTGAATTTTTTATTCATTTTTGTTTTTTGAAAAGGTAGCTAAATGAACATATCTATTATAACAATCATTTAGAACACAAAAGTAGTCGGGCTAACAACAGGCAACGGTGAGCAACATGCATTTCGTGGCGTCGTAATCGCGGGTGCCGGCATATTTTTAAGCTCTAGCTAAAGTTACGTGGAACACCCTGTTGAACAATGTAGTAAATCTATATATGATATTTGCAGATGTGTACGGAGGATTCGTCGGTTACCTAATTGTATCCGACGAAGCTCCTCTAATATATTCACCTTGTGGAAATGGAAGTCACTTTTTCTACCAATAACAGCATCACTCCTCCTATTTCCGCGTGCAGCAAAGTACCTTGCTTTCCTAATATTAAATTAGGTTCCTATAGATTACGAAGCCGTATATAAAATCTTGAGAATTCGACACGCTCTCGTCTACATGATATTATAAATCTTTTTCTAAAGTCTTCTTCAGAATGGTGTGCTAACAATATTACCATTGTATTTAAAACAATAAAAACTTTGCCTAACCCTATGTACAGTGTGGATCTAAAATATGTGAAGAATGAACGAAGGTTGATTTGTCACTTCAAAATCAGCACAACGTATATATGACCCGTATATGACCTCCATATTATGATTATCATGGTTGCGCCTGGCATTTGTGTTTGTCTTCCACTAACGTCACTTAACATTGAATTCGCTGGAGCTAGCGAAAGTGCCGAGAGCGCACTACGTGCGTAGCATGTAGTCAAGTTTTACCTGACACGTACGCATCAAGATTATCACCATTTGGACGTATCATTCACCTTCGTCATTCATTCAAGTCGCGTAATACCAAATTTGGTATATGTGAACCTAGCGTAACGGGGGCGAGTGCATCACGAGCGTGATAATTAGCCATGATTTTACATGACAAGCTTGTCATAATTATCATGTTTGCAGCAGTCATATACGTTGATTCTCCATTGACGTCACGTTTCGTAGGATTTGGTATATGTGAAGCCGGCATGTCATACTTATACCAATTTCATGTGATACTATACCATATATATTCATGTCATACTATACCAGTTTTGCAATGTGTCAAGACAACAAAACCACCCCAAGAGCAGCCAGACCATGAAATGTAAATTGTCACATTCATAGCATGCATATTACGATTTTTATGTTATGACTAGTCACCTAAGGTCGTCGTCATGCAGTCATGTTATGCCATGCTAATATTGGTATTGATCTCATTATCGAAACGGCGAGAGAGCTAAAAATTGTAGGCGGCTAGATAGAATTAGATAGATAGATAGATAGATAGATAGATAGACAGATAGATAGATAGATAGATAGATGAATAGATAGATAGATAGATAGATGAATAGATAGATAGATAGATAGATAGATAGATAGATAGATAGATAGATAGTTAGATAGATAGATAGATAGATAGATAGATAGATAGATAGATAGATCTCTACAACAGTTCCCCAGCTGCGGAAACTGGCAAACGTTGTGCCTGTACTGAAATACGGATACAAGCTAACACTAGCAAACTATTGGCCATTATTTTTGGTTTCTACCGTGTATAAACTTTTTGAGCGTATTATTAGAGAGATTTAGCTGAGCGGGTTTACGAGCGAGCGAAGAGGGCAGCGGAGCGTGACTCGATAAGAAGTCTTATCGGGTCACGCTCCGCTGCCCTCTCCGCTCACTCGCTCGCTCGTAAACGCGCCTAGCTATCGGGTCGCGCTCCACTGGCTTCTCCACTCTCCCACTCGCTCGTAAATCCGCCCAGCTAAAACTCTCTATTAACAAAAAAATTTGATTGGAGACAAGAAAATTGAGGATCTTCAAGCTTCGCCCTTAAGAGTTGAAGGTAATAGCAATATTCTGTCCCTAGTGCAATATGGCTTGTGTAAGTTGATCTTTCGCATACGACCGCGCTTTGTGTATTGGTTAGCATGCTTTAAGTCATGGGCTATTGTAGCTTCAAATCTTTTTGCACTCTCAAGCACCCACTACATGACTTCAAGGGAAAAATGTGCAGTAACATGTGGGCTTTCTGTAAGGGGGAAGGGGGGGGGTGCGCTCTATTCTTGAATTCATCGGAATTGCACGTTTTGACGCCCAATAGCGATGTGCACTTGTACCACGCAATATTACTGTGATATAACATGGTACCTGGCGAATAGTGTATACAGGATGCGTGCGTTTGTGGAACATGCAAGTTACGTTCACGGCATTTCCAAACACAGTAAGTTCTCGATGGTTACAAGATGTAGTTACAGCTTGAGAGCTTCTTCATAATATAAGCATTTCAAATTTCTTTGGCGCAGTGATATTATAGAGGTCGAGAAGAATGGAGTTGGCGATAACCAAATTTTCTGCCGCGTTGCCCCCCTCATAATTGAACTGGATATGCAGGTCGAGTAATTTTCTTTTTGTGTCTCTTCTGTAATAAGGAGGAAGTCGTCAGTCATTACTTTCTATCTAGTCGCCGGTTCATGTCATTGAGAAACAGTTTCATAGTACCCCTTCTTCGAAATCTGGGCCATAAATATCAGAATCAGGTGTATTTCTTTCAGCACCTTTACTCTGGACTACAGCTACAGGAATGTTTTCTTCGCTATTGAGGAATTTATCGATCAGAATAAATGAATATCTAGCTAAATGTTTCATCTATCAAATGCCTCATCAACAATTTCTACTTACATTCTATATATTAGTTAGTTATAGTTTATGTATGTAGTATGCTAAAAAAATACTGAGAAAAAGTGCGTAGTATTTGGCCAATAACCTCTATTGGGTATCAGCCATCAGAGAAGTAAAAGAAGCAGACGTGTGGCTTCAAACATTTCTCTCCTTTTTAACAAGCACTGTGTTTATATTTTAGGTACAAGATACAGTGTGGACAATCTCTCTTGCGGGTAAGAGCCAAGATATTTTGGGGGACAAAACAAAACAAAAACCTGCCTAGGTATTTCACTGTTGCAAGGTATTCCGATTGTTGCCACGTTATTCTTTAAGAACATTCTTAAAGAACAAACAAAAACAACAAAAACGCTTATAGAACGTACACCTAGTTTGAGACAAGTTGAGGGTGTGGTATCTACTATCGAGGAAAAAATTACTGCCATGGGTAGTGAAATCGGTCAGCTAAAGCAATGTAAAGAAAAACTAGCAGAGTACGAAAAAACTGCCTAGGCCTGACTCAGCAAATACTAGAACTGAGAGCTAAGGGTGCCAATCTGGAAAACAGAAGTCGTCGCAACAATCTCGTAATGATTGGGGTGACTGAAGAGGCTGATTAAGATTCAAAATCACTGAAAGAAAAGGTTCAACGAACTATTTTTACTAATATACTTGGTATTGCTGTAAAATCTGTTGAAAGGATCCAAAAAGTAGGCAATCACCGTAGCAAATGCCCACGACCAATTGTACGACTTTTCGATTTCTCTTAGAAGTCTAAAAATTTCTGTAGCTGTACCAAATTAACAGGCACACAAATATCGATTTCGGAGGATTTTTCGAAAAGAGTGAGAGATATGCCCTCTCAGTTGTGGCGCTTTGTCGCAGACGAAAAAGCACAGAGAGCGAAGGTGTCCCTCGTGTTTGACAAGCTCTAAGTCGATGGCAGAATGTTTGTCTGGGACCCCGTATTGAATGGCAGAGTAGAAGTTGCTGCAGGGTACTCTCCACCGAAAGTAGCTACAAGGGCAAGACCTGACGTTCAGAAGGCGAATTGACAGGGGAAGACCAAAAGCTTGAGAATCTTGTCCTTCAATGCCCGCAGCATAGTAAACAAGCTCAGCGAAATCAAAAATTTAATTCTGTGCCATCACCCGCACGTGCTGATAATTACCAAAACTTGGCTACATGCTGGTGTGCTGGACTCTGAAGTAATTCCAGCATCATATAAACTACTCCGTAACGACAGGCTTTCCAGAGGTGGTGGCGTAGCGATAGCCATTAAAAACAACATCAAGTTTTCTCTTCTTGATGGAATTCCCTAACACGAAAGCTTATGGCGCAAATTATTTTATATCGGCAAGACAATATTACTTGCTGGCGTATACCGCCCACCCAATGCTGCGCCCCAGTATCTGGAAGCTGTTCACGACTATCTTTCGCATCACACATACTCAAGGCAAAACATAATAATATCAGGGGATTTTAATCTGCTGGGGATAAACTGAACTGACATGTGTTACGACAGCAGAGATGCCAGAAGTGCGGAATCGCTGCTTTTCACTGCGTTCAGTTTTTTGCTTCATCAACTTGTGTCCGAACATACGAGAATTTGAGCATCGTCCTCTCTTCTCGACTTGATGTTCGTTAGAAATACGCTTCAAAGCAGCACAGTTAGCGTAGAAGAAGGTATTTCAGATTGTAAGTTGCTTGTCCTGACTTTTCCTATCGCAGTTATTCGCTCATCTACCAAACAACCGTGCCTTTACGTAAAAGATTATGCGCGCGCAGACGATGACAAAATATCAAATATATTAGAACGCAACTTCGACGAATTTAGCGCCCTGAACAGTGTCCCCCAATTGTGGATGCGTTTTAAACAAATAATATATCTTTGCGAAAACAACTTCATTCCCCAAATAAAGAAACGGGTCAACAAAGATTACCCATGGCTAACACGCGAGATAATTCAGTTGAAAGGACAACTTAAACGCCGACGTCGCACAAATGGAGATAAAAACGAAATCGTTGGTATCGTTGGCACTATGCGTGATAAAGTACGTGAAGCGAAATCACGATTTTACAGGTGAAACTTTGCCAAGTTTTATGAAGGATGACCCTCAAAAATTTTGGCGCTACTTGTCAGAAGATAGACCAACCATTGCGCAAATCAAAACTGAGAATAGAACATTGACTGAACCTAATGACATTGCGAATCAGCTTAACAACTATTTCCAGTCAGTTTTCACACACATTGCATCACGAGAACCACTGGCGGCCTATCCTGTTGAGCAGCCTATGGAAGAATTATTTATAAGTGAAGAATAAATATTACATTCATTGAATAACCTTAAGCTAAAGAAGTCCACTGGTCCCGACTCTATCTCTAATGCATTCTTGAAGCGATATGCTGCCTGTATTTCAAAATATTTACTTTAGAATATTTAAAGTGTCTTTGGATACCTCGAGTATTCCTGATCACTGGCGCAGGGCAAAAATAATTCCAGTACTAAAATCTGGCTCCAAATTGGAACCAAGCAACTACAGACCTGTATCATTAACAAGCACGTGTTGTAAGGTGACGGAACACATAATTTTTAAATCTATTATCAGTCATCTAGAAAGGAACAATTTTATTTATAACCAACAAAATGGATTCAAATATGGGTTGTCAACACAAACACTGTTGGCCGAAATAACTAATGACCTCGCCAACGCTGTTAATACCAACAGTCAGGTTGATGCCATATTCTTAGACTTTTGAAAGGCGTTTGACGTGGCCCCACATGAAGATTTCATCACAAAACTACATGCTTTTGGTATTGATGACACCTTAATCTCCTGGATTTCCAGCTTCCTAATGATCAGAACACAACGTGTAGCCGTAAACACGGATATGTCCGATAGCCTCCATGTGTACTCGGGAGTACCGCTGGGTTCAGTCCTTGCGCTTTTACTATTTTTTATTTATATCAATGATATCCAATTTTGTATCCATTCACCAATCCAGATGCGGCTTTTCGCAGATGATTGTGTCTCGTACACAGTTGTAAGACATTCAGAGGACCAAATCGGCTTGAATAACTCTCTAAAAAGTATTTGCGCTTGGTGCCAGAAATGGGGCATGAGACTGAACGCATCTAAAACCAAATGTCTCACGTTCACTAATAAGAAGAATCCGCCTAATTTTTCGTACACTTTAGAAAATACTGAACTCCCTAAAAGTGATCAGGTGAAATACCTTGGTGTCACGCCTTCAGCAAACTTAAGTTGAGAACCTCATATCGACACCGTCTGCAAAAAAGCTGTAAGGAAGCTATTCTTTCTTGGAAGAAGGTTGCGAAATGCTCCGGCCCAAGTTAATTTAAATGCATACAAGACTCATATTCGCCCTGCCTTAGAATATGCCGACATAATATAGAGTTCCCACCAACAACACCTAATAGACAAAATTGAACGCATTCAGAAATTCGCGGCACGGTTCATCAACTCTAATTATTTGCGGCATTGAAGCGTCACTGATCTTCAGCCACTTTCCAAGCGAAGAATAAGTTCTAGGTTAAAGTTCCTATACTTACTCTATAACGGTCATTTTAAGATACCACGCAAGCTGTACTTACAGGACCCATTTATACTCTCACTCAAGACAAACCATAATAAGGTCATCTTTCAACCTGCTAGCCATGTCAATACACATAAGTATTCTTTATTCCCCATGGCCATTAGTTTTCGGAATAGGCTGCCAGTCAATGCTGTGAATTGTTCTACGCTGGAATCTTTTATCAACTGTCTAGAAGAGATTGATTTTTCTAAAATTGTATACATGGGAATCTTGAAGTATCCTATGTGTATCAATACTTTCTTTCTTTTCTTTTTGTGGAGCGTTATTATGCCTCATGTTACCTCTACGTATCCACTCATGCATGGGCCCCATTAGGGCCTGCAGTTTGTACAAATAAATAAATGAAAAATTATATCCACATCGATCAAGTGCACTATAATGGAAAGCAGTTGTACCCAACCTGAAGTGATACCTACCCTTTTACTTTAGGTATATAGGTAACCAACATTTGCAATAATTATAATCTAAGAAAAAGAAGAACAAAATACGTGCGGCTCTGAGGTGGAACACTCTGAGGTAGAACATTTGGATTTATGTGTACGTTTATAGGCTCTAAAGTGACGCCGTATTATTTAGTGATATGTATGTGTTATGTTATAGTCATTTATTACAATTAATTATCTCCTATTTTGTCACTTACATGTAAATATTTTGAACTACCATAAGTTTCAATAATCATTTTCATTACGTTCATTTTGTTTTATTCGCTTGCTGTTTTTTCCTTAGTTGCCAATCTTTATTCTATATTTTCATACATAAAATCACAGCAGGTCCCCCTGACAGTTTTTACTTTGGGACCTCCTTCTGCATTATATCAACTTTTTACTTGCACTGTATTGTATTGTACTTGCATTCCACGCAAACTACCTGTTTTCGATCCTCACTCAGACCAAAAAAAATTTAAAAATATTTTTTATTTGCATCTTTCTCATACTTTTCTGTCACGCCCAAGTAAATGATTTTTTCGCTCACAACCAACAACGCCGACGCCAAAATTTCCGTGAAACGTGCTCTTTAGCGCTATGGTATTGATAGATTTTGCCGATCACCGCATGGTTTTTGTGCTCGCTGTTTGATTACACAGTTGCTTGAACCCACGCATGACGTTGCTTGTTCTCTTTACGATCAAAGTTATATTGATTGCTAAACTTTTACCTTCTTCACAATTTTTATGTCGACAACAAGCTGCTCGATTGGATAGCGGATTCTGTGCAGTCGCAATCTAAATTTGTTACGTTTAACCGCTAAGTCATCTTACGTACAGATCACATCAGAGGTGCATGAAGCGTTCATGTGTTGATCACCTTTGTTTATATATACATACATAACGAAGCAGAAATTATCTGTAGACTCTCAAATCAACCTTAGGATGTATGCAGTTCACTGCGTTATCTTTAAAACCATCTGTAATTCGCAATGCCCATGACCTATAGGTGGCGCACCGTGCAATGCAAGATGGCTGTGGAAGGATGATGAACCCGTGAACTCGCATAGAAAAAGATAAGACGCGCGGACGTACTCCCCGTGTCGCTTTCACGAGTTGAACACTTGATCGTCAAATGAAGTTATATCTAACCAAAGTACTTTCCCAATCAATCGGAATACTGAATGTTCGCTATCTCATTTCTCGCCGCAGTGTGAAGGGTATTGTCGGCTTATCGTCGGTGTATCAACAGTGCTTTGCGTAATCTTGTACGTGCTACAGAAAACTGGGCCAACTAGAATTCACGTGTGAACTGAACGACACTCCGAGATAATTTGTGCCAAGCCTGCCTGATGAGTTTGACGCAGTAATTACCCATAAGCGAGTAGTGTGCCGTTGCGGCTGCACAGGACCAAACTTTTACCGTAGCAATGGGTTGCACACATGATACGCCGTCGTCATTACTTGCGCTGTAAGCATCATGCATCTGTTTCTTCAACAGAACACAAGCATTTAACTTCCCATTAAGTAGCGCATGTGTCAGAGCTATGAACAGACTCCAACAGTGTGCGATTCACTGCACTCCGATGTTGGAGGTTCCATCAGCGCGATAGAAACAAAGATATCGAAACGAATGCAAGCGTACGCTTTTCGCAACGTCAAAATTGTAAAGAGTTGTTGAAAAGCAACGTCGCTTAGACTGCACCGATGAAGAGGAAAAGAAGTTAGCGTGCACTGTAGTTGTAACTGCCTATAATATTGCTCTAACCAATTTGCTTCGCTGGTCGAGCTCAAGCGTATTGCGGCATGCGTCGTTTTAATATTCACTTTAATTGAGCTACACGCAATGAACATGAAAAACTGTTTTTTTGTTGTTGTTTTGAGCTCGCTTTGAGTCTGACATAATAAATACAATCAAAGTGACTTACAAGCGTGAAAGAAGACATCTACGCATGACGGAATGGGAAGCGCAACTCGCTGCTGTGAGCTAGCAGCTTATCGTTCATCATTGCTGTCACTCTCAGGGTGTTTACAACCATCTACGTCCAGTGAAACATCCTCGACGTCAAGACGGTTTCTTTAAAAATCACTGCTGAAAATAATCTAAGGAATTCTTTTGCCGACTCACTTCGACAGCACCAACAACGCGTCATTGTACAGTCCCAACAAGGCAATACTGCCCACGTTTAGATGGAGGTGCATGCTGAGAAAATTTCGCTTCGATGCCAAGAAAAAAAGGAATTGCTTGCAGTGTGCTACGATCGATCAACGAAAGTAAAAAAAACAGGCAGCGCCGCGTAGGCGAAGGTTTGTAAGCGCAAATTATGAGCCTGCGCTCCTTTCCGCTTGCAATGAATGTTATGAGATTCATGCTCTACAAAACCATTGACGAATGCTATACGCACGTAAAAAAGATGAGCTCCAACGCAAAGGTCAGACAATAACATTTATTTATCCAACATGGCTGTCGAAAGTATAGTGAGGCTAATACTTGTACTCTGTGGGCTATAATTTGAAGCGCGAGTTGCCACGTATTTCACGAAAATTTCGCCTCTCGCAAGAACAAATCAGATTTATCATGTCACAGACGGTCTGATATATTCACTGATGCACGCAGCATACAAAGTGGTCTGTGTTCGTTTGTTGGTAACGCGTCAACACTGAGGCTAGCAACAACAAAAAAGGGAGCGCCTGCCTACTGATGATCCATAAGAAGACGCTGCTGCATTCCGCTAGGCGGTGCGACTGTGTATGACATTGCGAATGCTCATGATCAGGAAGCGCTTAATAGCGCTCTTTATGGCAAAAAGTCTATTACCTTCCAAAATACTGTAATCGTGCCCTCTACAAATGAGCCTTTTCGCCCCACTGCGGTGGCCTAGTGGATAAGTTACTCGGCTGCTGACCCGCAGGTTGCGGGATCGGATCCCGGCAGCGGCGGCTGCGTTTCCGGTGGAGGCGGAAATGCTAAAGGCCCGTGTGCTCAGATGTGGGTGCACGTTAAAAAACCCCAGGTTGTCGAAATTGCCGGAGCCCTCCACTACGGCGTCTCTCATAAGCATATGCTGGTTTTGGGAAGTTAAACAACACACATCAATCAATCAATCAAACAGTCCTCTTAATTTTAAATATACTATAACGGTATAAGACTAGTACGTGTTAGGTAGTTTATACACTGCCCCGCCGCGGTGGTCTAGTGGCTAAGGCACTCGGCTGCTGACCCGAAGGTCGCGGGTTCGATTCCCGGCTGCGGCGGCTGCATTTCCGATGGAGGCGGAAATGTTGTAGGCCCGTGTGCTCAGATTTGGGTGCACGTTAAAGAACCCCAGGTGGTCGAAATTTCCGGAGCCCTCCACTACGGCGTCTCTCATAATCATATGGTGGTTTTGGGACGTTAAACCCCACAAATCAATCAATCAATTAGTTTATACACTAATGTAACTATCAGATCAAATTTAAAATGGCACACGCACGCCGAAACTATCTGCAACAATTTAGTTCTCAGAAAAACTTAGTTTCTCCGACGCACATTCACCAACTTGGCAACAGAATGCAGACTGAAACCACGTATAGCTTTTGTCAGACTAAAACTAGCATTGGTTATTACGTCACCTAGCCTCATACATGATATATATATACAGCCTTGTTGGAACCCTATTTTTTAGCAATAAGGATCATATATCGCCGTTATGACTTGAGTTTCTCAGCTCCTTCATATGCTCATGTTTTATCGCTTCATATGCTCATGTTTTATCTCGAACATCGGTGCACCTGCAATGTTTCATCTTCCTGCATATTATCGTTCACAGTCGTTCGAGTATTCGAGCATCTATATGCTTCATTGCACCTTCTGCACACCATATCCGCCAATTTTTTCTCCAAATATTGTGCTCGTTATATCTAGTTTAAATTCTTTTCATTTTTTCCAACAAAACTGGAGTATATATGGAAGGATCCTGATGGGTATCTGCGCCGACTCTTTGCTGAGCAACTTGAAAAAGAATTGCCTAAACATGTGTTTCGGGAAATTGTATGTTTTTTCGACGTGGTGAACATCTACGTTTACAATTGCCATGTCTCAAACACTGAGATTGCAATATTTGTAAATATATAACATTAAGGCAGGTTGCTATCACGTTAACTGTAGTGCCCTTTCGTGTAAACAGATATTTTTTCAAATTAAGGAAGCAATTTTTATTCCCACCACTCTTGAGTCTATCCCACACCCCCTCCCATGCCGTGCCGACGCATTTTCCGATGAACTCTGCGCCCATAGTCCGACACTGAAGAGTGAAAAAGCGGTACGCCGACGCCGAGGATTTTGGTGCCGTTGTGAGATAGGAAGGAGACGCAGTGCCCTGAGGAACTTTGTCCTAGATTGTCACATAACTCATGGACCGAACATCACCCGTACGTCTGTCCCGGCACTTCCTTCCTTCCAGCGTCTCGTGAGAGGGAAGATTTGTTTTGCACAGATGGTCACAACCTGGCAAAGGGGCAATCCTCAGTGCCAAACACACGCGGCCTGCCTCCCGGGGTACAAGCTAAAGAGACATGACAAAGGGGCTACCCTTCGGCGTGGTAACTTTGGTCACTACACACAAAGCGTGCACACCCTGGCAAAGTGGGCGATCGCAACGCGCCGGGTGCGTTTCAGTCATGGCTTGTCTTTTGGCCGCCACGGGTCATAAGACTCGATAGAGGGGCTGCCCTTTGGCGCGTTAACTTGCGTCGCCACACACAACGCAGACGTACCCTAACCCTCACCTGAGGACCTTTCCACGCGCTACTCGCACAGCCGCAATGCACTTGCCGAAACCTCTGCCGCACGCAAGCGTATGCTGAAGGAGCATCGCATTCACTGATTTGACCCCCACTTGAGTGCGGAAGGTGTGCCGCCACGGGCGGCTAGTGCCTGGAAGGGTCCTAAGGGACTACCCATTGACGCAGTGACTATCTTCACGGCATATTCCGCCTTTTATACTTTTCCAGATCAGGATTGCACGCACCAGATTACATAACACAGGACACAACCAGGTCTTCACGTCATAAACATAGTCGTAGCATTACACCTATATTTGCACGCACTAACATTTACAAGTATTCATTTTTCCCGAGAACTGTCTCTGATTGGAATGCTCTGCCCCATGATTCCCCTATGCTCAACACGCCGAGATGAAACTATACCCTTTTTTTGTTGCCTAAGTCTGCTTCTTTGCCTGTATTTGTCCCTTGTTTTTCACGAGTTTTTAATGTACATGAATTTTGTTCTGCAGTGAATGTATACTGCAGCGGAAGTGTATGTATGTAAAAGAATTTTGTACTGTATTGCCCTCTCCTGCATGGACCATACTTGGTCCGCAGTATGTGATAAATAAATAAAAATAAAATATAGAGCGCAGATAGCTTGTCAGGGCAAAGAGGGGCGGACCTTTAGCGCGGTAACTTCAGTCACGGTAAAAAAGGGCGTACCCTGACACTGTCATATGGCTGGAAGCCACTGACATCCCCTAAAGATGGATGATCTCTCGTTTGGCACAAGGCGCCTTGTGGTCATGACCCATCTCCTCACAACTAGGGCCCAGTGAGACTCAGTTCTTCCTTTTTGGACTATGATATTACTGTTTGGTGCAGAAATCATGACCGACGCGCACGAACCCAACGTACTATTGTGAATCAGCACAGATAAAAGCCAGCTTCACCCTTCCCGGAGAAAAAGTCACCTTCCGGCTCGGCGAGGAGAGTTGCCGGGAAAGGAAAAGCAGCCAAGAAGGACCTTGTGGGGAAAGCTTGACAAGGCGGCAGAATTACCATTGCCCCCGCTCTATGCTGTTACGAATGTGCAACACCAACACTGTGCCGAAGGTGCCACTGCTCCGAATTCCGCCAAGATCACCAGCCGTTTAGTAGCGAGTGTTACTCAGCTCACGACAGCTTCTGCGCTGAGCTGATAGACGAGCGGACGAAATGACGGTGAGATAAGACAAGGTTTACGTACATCATTGAAATAAAGGCGTTATGAATTCGGCACTGGGGCCAACAGCTTGGGCACTCGAAGAGCCGAGATGTCTTCTCTCGCACGCATCCGTCGGCTTCTCTCTGCCGCATAGGTCAACTGCTTGCGACGCACCGCCTGGCTTTCTTATAGGCACCGGGTGGATCTTTGCGTCACCACCGTCCAACCAGAAGCGCCAATGGCCGTGATGTCAGAATCCTCCAACCGGGCCCGGCCACTGCGCTTGGTTGCATCCAAGGACGAGGAAGGTTGCCACGCATTGCGTAAGACTAGCCAGACTGGAAGGCACCGATTGCTTCATCAGGCTCGTGGGCTAAGGGAACTCGCTGTGCGTTGTGTGGTTGCGTGACAGACTGACGCCGCCGCTTGATGACGTCGTTGAGCTGGTCGCCTCATGCGGGCTCGATCGATGGCCTTGACACAGATTGCTTCCGCAGCACTGACGTTCGGTGTGGGCTCCCAGGAGTAAGAGCACCCCCGCCGCCAGAAATTGCGCCTCAAAGACGAAATTCTTCCACGTGGCTTGGATGTCGGGCACGCTCGTTCGCCAGGTCCCTCCAGGTTTGCCTCCAGGGCCATGGGGAGAATGTAGCTCTAGGCTCAGTTCCGTGAACACATCCCCTTCTTGAAGGTGGATCCC
The DNA here is from genome assembly GCF_013339725.1 of Rhipicephalus microplus. Lineage (NCBI taxonomy): Eukaryota > Metazoa > Arthropoda > Arachnida > Ixodida > Ixodidae > Rhipicephalus > Rhipicephalus microplus. The sequence goes on along the minus strand of NW_023608804.1, from coordinate 434 downwards.
AGCTCCACTGGCTCGTCGCCACATATTGTCGGCCAGATTCACTCATCTCTTTTGACGAATTTTGGTCTCAGCACTTGTCGAGAGTTCTGCAACTTCTCAAGAGCACTTTGACAACAGGCGACACACGACACAAGCACGTGCCCTCGGTTACCCGACAGAATAACAGACAAAGATAAGTACAACATATACCTGGCTACGTGTCTATCGGAATTTCTTTCCCTCTACATCGAGAGGCACATGTGAGACACAAGGCTTTCAAAAATGGAACTGAAATTTTTACACGTACAACAAAGTAATGAATAGAATAGAACAGAGTAATGAGATAGAGCGCTGATGAGGACAAAATTTTGCCCCGAATTGCGAGCGAGAGAATGAAAGGTGGAGAACGTACTAACTAAAATGCGCGGCTCAATGCGTCTGCTTAGAATGCGCTT
>NW_023608803.1:0-25742 GCF_013339725.1 Rhipicephalus microplus | reverse complement strand
TGGATAGTACTTTTTAGATTTCAAATTATGCGAAGAGTTTTTTGATTGGAGAGATCGGGTTCGCTTCAGAGCCTTATGAGAGTCCATATCCATATCTTCACATGCTTCCGAATCATCCGTAAGATCACCGTCTTCCGTTGTTTTGGAAGTCCCTGCCTTAGGAGAAACCGCTCGCTGCCGTGTTGTCGCACTTTCTATTTCCGTACGCTGCGATACCAATGATGTCTGAGGAGCCCAATCGTTCGTAGATGCTACACCTAGAATTTCAGATAGTTGATTGGAAACCAATTGCGCCATGCTTTCAAAAAGATTGTTTGTGAGCTGTTCCATTGCCTTTTCCATAGCCTTCTCTACGGCTTCTGCGATAGATGTTGCGAGAGATGCATCCATGGCGGTGGTATTACGTGCTGCAACACCTGCATATCCTTTGGATCTCTCCTGCATTTCTACAACGGCTTCTCTCCGAGAGCACCTCTTGCGTTCTACAATATCCAATATGGCAAGCTCCCTTTTTTTTGCTGCACAGTCTGCGGAGTCTGCAGGGTGCGCCCCATTACATAAGCAGCACCTCTCCTTTTCAGAGCTGCACTTGCGGCTGTCATGATTTTCACCACACAGACGGCATCTAAGAACTGATCGGCACCCTCTGACGCTATGTACATATCGCCAACATTTCAAACACTGCAGGGGTTTGGGGGAAAGTGGCTCTGTCTTATAAATCAGTGGCCATTCCCTAATTTCGGAAGGTCGGACTGTTCCTAAAAAGGTCGCTATCACCGATTTCGTTGGGGATTTTATGTTGTCAATTGTACGGATGCACCTGTACACTGAAATTACACCCGCCACCGAAAACAAATCGAGCACTTCTGCAGGTGTCAGGCTTGTGTCTACACCGCGTACTAATCCTTTCGAGCATGCGAGGTGTGCCGGAATCAATGGGCTTACCGGATGCGCTGCGAATTCGGAACATTGCAGGAGCTCACGAATGCATTCCTGATCTGCGGAACAACATATTATGCCTCCGCGACCAAACTGGCGGACCTCAGTGATCTCCTAGAGATGCGAAGTGACTTTTCAAAGCTCCACTTGAATCGCCTTTGGGTTCTTCATCGGAATACTGCCCCCATCTGTAGGTACAAGCGCCACAGGGACACTTCTCGCTCCACTGCGTAACAAATAGTCTATCGGCCAATCCTTGGCGGGAGTGGAAGCTAACCAAGGGGAGTGCCCTTGGCCGGGGGAAGACAATGACATCAAGATTGAATGACTCGCTTCAGCTGAGAAAGACCAATACAGTTACCGGAAAATAATGAACTCTCAAAGAACAATAAGGATACTGCCGCCCGATCCTGAGCCCGGGCAGCTTCTTCACAGTCGAGCCTCACTGTCACAGTCGACGAACTCTGTTCTACAAGGATGGCGGACACCACGAAAGCCGAACACGACGGTGCGATGATGATAGTCCATGACAGAGTCCATGATAATCCATCCATGACAGGTAGCAAGAAACGGCAAGCCACAGCGTTTGTGCACACGCGCGACCCGAGCTTGCGTTTGTTTTGTATTTTCGGCCTGTTGGCGTTCCTCGCTCTTCTGGCGTTCCTCGCTCTTCTGACATTCCTTGGTCTTCCAGTAGGTCTGTACGTAAATAAACTGCGTTACAATTTGTTTACTTTCGCTTTGCTGAGAGCTTTCTGATAACTAGTGCAGCCACCAAACGTGTAACGCGGAGAAGTAAGTAATTTTTACTTTATATCACAATCCCTTGACGTCATTTTAGAATTTACCACCACATTCTTTACAAAGATTACTGGTACGTAAATTCGTTCCTGCTGCGGAAGTACGTGCACAGTGTCTCATTTCAGGGGGCTGTGCTATGTTTATTTTTCTGATTTTGCTGTGACTTTCGACGTGGCATTTTCGTAGTTGTTCCTCTGCATGTAATGGAAAATTTGGAACACAATGCTCGCAACTGCTATTCAAGGTTATACTAGGTGTAAGGAAAGGACACAAAAGCACTGTGTGTTAGGTACGATTTCTGGAAAAAAGGACTTAAACACGCCGAGGAACGTCAAACCAAAACAGAAAGAAAAGAGCTCGAAAGTTGAGGCCACGAAGGCAGACGAAGCGGTGCGCCGCTCGAAAGGACGAGTTCTTGACAGCGTTCCTGAGCCGGACGTGAGACCCGTACGTGTCGGCCAGGTCGAGCTCTGGTGTGTCTGTACGAGGTCGAGTTCATCGGCCTGTACAAGGTCCAAGGACGGGGCCTGCTGAACGGCTCCTGCCTGGGCGCAGTGGCCGGGAGCAGGTTCGGGGGCGAGGCCTACCGGGTGTGGTCCTCGTGAGCCGTGGCCTGATCCTGGACCTCAGGAGTTGCGACCCTGACTGCTGGGTTGGCCGCGACGCCCGACTCAACGGCGCTGCACACGGTAGCGCATCCGTGTGCCGTCAGCCGTTCCAGCCGTGCCACCTTTGCCCTCGCGCTCGTCGACGACCGCATCATGTCGGGACGACGGGGACCCAAACTGTGAGGCAGCGGTTTTTTCTTACGAATCGAGAACTATACGCGCTGGACACTGAGTTAGCGCAGCCATGAACTCTGCGCATATTAATGGCGGTCTGACTCTCGTGCATGTTGCGTGATGCTTGGCGTATAGGGTTGGATATATAGTTTTATTTTCTCCTGTCACTTCCTTCTCTAGTGTACAATATAAAGCTTCTTTTGTTCGCTTAAATTGTTCATGTTAATCCTTTCTCGTCCGCTACAAGCAAACATAGTGACGAATGTCCGTAACCATCACACTAGGGTAGCGTTAAAAGTAGGCATGGTATACTCGTGGCTGAGTGTTTGGATTAAACTGCTACGCAAGTTGAAAAAAACGATCGTGTGGGTTTCTTCGAATAATGGCGGAAACAGCATGTTAAAGTTGTTGTCTTCTTCAATTAGCAGCATATATATTCGGTTAACACTGCGTGTTTAAGTGTGTGTTTGTTTCAATTTTAAAATTTGCAACTTCCGAGGATGCCTCAGTAAGCAGTTATTTTTTAGTGTCGAAGCTCTTTATAACGGCACCCGTTCGTTCCTCGTAGCTGTTGTAGTATGTAACAAGTATAAGATTTTGACCTCCAAAGTGCTGCCGGTGAGAGATTTCTTCTGTGCGTTGTTTAACAACGAAAAATAGTGCTCAATGCAAATGCCAATGGCTGCTAATGGGAAATGAGAGACAGGAGCATTCGGCTTTTAGTAAAGCACACGCTGCGATCCCCATTAGCAGCCATTGGCATGTACTTTGAGCCCTATCTGACAAGAAGGGATTGCTACGTTATACTCGCTGGGTGTAACCTCCTTAGTTTTAGAAAGGTTTAGAGAGCGTTGAGCCGCAGTGCCATGAGTACAAGGAACTAGCATATACCATGACTAAACTCGAGGTGATAAGGGTAGGAGAATATATGAAGCGCAAGCCGTAAAAAAGTAAACGCCGAATTCTCCTGTCTCTCATTTCTCATTAGCAGCCATGGGCATGTACATTGAACACTATCTGACAGGAAAAGGTTGATACGTTATACTCGCTGGGCGTAACCTCCTTGGATTTAGAAAGCTTTAGTAAGCGTTGTGTCGCCGTTACATGAATACAGTGAACTAGTATATACCATGAACTCAAGGTGGTTAAAGATGGAAAATAAACCCGAAGCGCAAGCCGTAAAAAAGTGTGCATGTGTCACCTCTCGTATAGTCCTTGAAATGTCCGCTGGATGGCGGTGCTTCTCTATGGGGAATATATGATGAAGAGATGCGAGATGGTGGTTCTTCGAGTGTTGAATAGATGGACGAACGGACACACAGACAGACGCATAGATGGACGCATGAACGAACGCAGAGGCGGATGCATAGACGAACGCAGGGACGGACGCATGGACAGACGCACGCACGGACGGGCGGATAGACGCATGGACGGTCACAGAGACGGACGCAAGGACGAACGGAAGCAAGACGAAATGCACGGAAGAATTCTTTGCTCCACTGTCTATCATTCACTCCGTGGATGTGCTGCCAATTTTTTTCCATCATCTTTTCGCCCGGCATTTGTGTATTTACCAATATGACTGATTCGAATAGACGTAACTTTCAGATCTCTGTAGCTTCCGTCTCCAAGTTCACGCAGTGGCTGCGTCTTATGATATCTGTCCTGTCTCTTTTATCTGCAAGCTCAGAAGCACATTCGCAAATGCACGAGGGACCTTCGCGCCTATGATTTTGCTTTTATTTGTACAATATGATTGGTGGGAATACCTCTTAAAACTGATCGTGGTCTCTGTGCTTCAATCTGAAGCCTCGGCAGTATTTATTTCTAGGAGATGTTTTATTTTCTTGGAATACATAAAACTGGAGCCGCTTCTGATTTTTGGCATTGTTTTGTCTTAAAAACGGTCGTGTGGGTTCTCTGAACCTCGGAGAAAGTGTCGCAAAGAAGCAGAGTACATTACTCTGCTGATTTAACAAAGACCAGTCAAAAAGTGGCAAAAAATGCTCAAAAGCATTGCAGGCATCGCGGATACATCTGGTCAAACCCCTGTAAATAAAATCTCCGCTATTGTTGCAACAATAGCACGTATGCACGTTGAAACCACGCCATCTCAGTGTCGTGGAAGGAGAGTGGTGCTGGTGTATATCAAACAAGCTTAATTTCTGTAGAAGTGCTTTCCTTTAGAATCGGAGAAGTGGTTTTTGTGATTCTGTCTTATCCTGAAAAGACGAACATGAGGATAACTATGTACTTAAGAATGGAAAAAGTAGAAATTGCGAATGACGAAATAAACATTTCTTACATTTGGCTGATGAAGAGCCCTGTGGCAAACACCAGAGTGCAACTCTAAAGTGTGCATCAATCAAGGATATGCGGCTGACACACTGTTGAGATAAAGTTCAATATCACCGAACATCATACGTAAGGAAGAGGTTGTAGACACCACTGTTTGTTTTATACAGTGCTGCTGCATGCATTTACTGTAGAATTTGTCCTTTTGTGTACAGCCGTGCAAACTCTGCAATGCGTTGCGAATACGGCAAGTTCTAGGAGACCTTTCTTCTGTGTTCTATTGTCGACAGCCTGACCTCTGCGCAAAAGAGGCAAGAAATAATATGGAAAAAACGCAATATCCAGAACACCAAAGCAGCATTTTTTTTAATTCTCGTGGTGCACACATTCATTAATATTTGTTCCGTTAAAGAACAGACATGGTTTAGTTTGGCTCAGGCACTTGCCTCAGGCATTGGCATGGGCAGCTGCGCGCAGGCACTTGGGCAGCTTAACAGGCATATGGTTATGTAATTCGTTTATCTGATCGCACAAATCAATGGCGTACCCTGCAATATCTCTTCGGGGGAGGGGGGTTCAACCGTAAAAAAATCTTTTAATGTATCTGCTGTATTTCTATTTTATATGTCTGCGTTTTTGTACGAAACTCAATGCATTCTTCCGTACATGCAAATTTCACAGAGCACGAACGTCTGCTTGATTCCCTAAAATTGGTTGTAGTTGTTCATTGTTATCGTGAGCTGCATGGGCACTGTAAATTGAAGCTATGTTTCAAGCATAGTAGCAGCAAGAGCACTCTCGTTGGGCCCAATCGCGTTGTGTTTTCTTCTCCCTAAACTGTCTCGTATCGTGATCTGACCTAAGCAGGGAGAAAAATGAACAAAAAAGAAAACAAGAGAACTCACCTTCTCTTAGATACAGATGATCATCTAACGAAAGCATGCTTCGCCGTATATTTCGGTTAGGGTAGCAAAGATTCACAGGTGAGGACGCCCCTCAGGACTACGGTGAATGCAGTGCATCGAATGTTTGCTATTACGTTTCCTCTCCACTTCTTTGTCAAGTTTTTGCACCCCGTTGGAACCGATGTGGTGTGCGAGCTTCATCAAAACAATTAAAAGCACTGGCATTCGCAATAAGTCGTGGAGCACTCGCATGACGAGTATACGCACACCCGAAGGCAGAGGATTCACTGGCTCATGCATAGAACACAACACATCATGGCACTGTTGAGCGCTCCTCTTGACACTACGCCCGCCTGTCCCGGTGCCCGTAGTAGCTCCGTAGAACGACAGATCCATAGTAAACGCGCACCGTCATTGTTCCAAGAACGCGGCGGTGGCAGCCTGATTGATCAAGAAACGCCGTCAAAACGAGATGGGCTCCATCATTGACGCGATGTTGGCGCAGAAACTTCACTCGAGGGATGATTCAAGGCAGCTCTATCGCTTCCTTGGCAATCTCGAGGAAACGCTCGAGATTTTCTCAAGTGAAGGATGCGTTTCAAGTGATGGGTGGTTTGTGAATAAAAAAAAACACCACTCAAAGATCGTTTTGAGCGAATGGTCGAGTCTAAGAGCGTTTGTGAATACCGGGGTAAGGCGCTCTTGACTGAATTTCGAACGCGCGATCCAAAGCGCAAGCCGTCATTTTTTTTAAAGCTAGCAGACGCTTGCAGGCGAGAGAGGGGGAGGGAAGCGACAGTTTCGCGAATGTCTTCCTGTATAATGTTTCTCTAAAAATTGGCAGATCCAACGTACAGTGGGAATCTATAATATGCGAAGCACAAATAAGAATTGTTGATATGTCACTTTAAAATCAGCACAACGTTAAGAGACAGAGGTAAATTATGTCGTACATGACTTCCATGTTTAGATTATCAGGTTTCGACGTTTCCTTTACTCTCGTTATCTATTAACATTCGTGATACCAAGTCTGGTACAAATGAAGCTAGCGAAGCGGCTGCGAGCGTGCTATGAGTGTCGCATGTAGTCACTATCTTGCATGACACGATTGTCATGATTATGATGATTGCACCGGTGGTATACCTTCGCCATTCATTGGCGTCACATAACACTGCAGATGGTATATGTGGAGCTAGCGAAACGGCCTTGAGTGCATCATGAAGAAACCTCTATACTTCAACGTGACGTTGACGCACGCGCATGCTTAGCACAGCGACGCAACGTTAGCAAAACGTGAGCACTCTATAATCTGACGCCAGACACGACCAGTGTCTGTTGGTGCGGCCCGACGGCAACCGGCGCGAAATGCGGCATGCTTCATTTGGCACCATTGCGTTACCCAGACAAAACTGCGTCTCCCTCTTCTTGCGACGGATAACGCCAAACGAGCTGAAATGCGCATGTGTCGAAGCAACGCAGCGCGGCGCGCGTCTGGCAGTATATGGCCGGACCGGCGCCTGGCGTGGCAACGCCGGTGTACACAATCACAGCGTCACGTCGAAATGTATTGGCGCCTTGACTGTGGCATTTAGTTATGTTCTCACATGAGACGCATCTCAAGATGCACGAGTCACACACCTTCATCATCCATTGGCGTCAAGTAATACTAAATTTGGCATATGTGAAGCTAGCGAAGCGGCCTTGAGCGCATCATCAGTGTGGCATGTAGTCACGTTGTTACATGACACGCGTATCGTGATTATCATGTTTGGATGTGTCATTTACCTATGTCGTCCATTCGTGTCATGTAATAACGAGCTTGGTACATGCCAAGCTAGCCAAACGGCCGCGAGTGCATCATGAGCGTAGCATGTAGTCATGTTGTTACATGACACACATCTCATGTTTATCATGTTTGAACCAGTCTCATACCTTCGTCATTCATTTGAGTACTGTAATACCAAATTTGGTATAAGTGAAGCTAGCGAAATGGCCACCAGCGTATCATGAGCAGGCATGTAGTCATGCTGTTACATGACACGCATCTCATGATTATCATGTTTGCACCAGTCACATACCTTCGTCATCCATTCACGTACTGTAATAGCAAATTTGGTATAAGAGAGGTTAGCGGAGTGGCCGCGAGTGCATCATGAGCATGGAACGTAGTCACATGACACGCATGTCATTATTTTCATCTTTAGAGTCTGTCGCTTGTATTCGCCATGCAATCATGCAATACCAAACCAGTTTTGCAGCATGCCCTGTGGACGAAACCACCGCAAGAGCTGCAGGACCATGAAATGTAAATGATGACATTCATGACATACATGTCATGATTTTCGTGTTATGACAAGTCAAATACGTTCTGCATACAGTCATGTTCTGTCATACCAAGTTCGGTATCGAAAGCACTATTAAAACGGCCAGGAGAGCTAAAAGTCGTAGGTGGTTAGAAAGATAGATAGATAGATAGATAGATAGATAGATAGATAGATAGATAGATAGATAGATAGATAGATAGATAGATAGATAGATAGATAGATAGATAGATAGATAGATAGATAGATAGATAGATACGCTCAAAGTCACCGAATGTCGCTAAGAAACGCTTCGCAATTAAAAACTAGAGGGGACTATCGCTGCGATCGTTCAGTGACCATGGGAATGATGGTTAGTACCAAGGAGGAAAAAAAAATGGCAGCATATCCACGGAGTGAATGATGGAGAGTGGGGCGAAGCATTCGTCCGTCCATGCGTCCATCAGTGTGACCGTCCATGCGTCTGTTCGTGCGCCCGTCCCTGCGTTCGTTCATACATCCGCCCCTGCATCCGTTCATGCGTCCATCCATGCATCTGTCTGTTTGTCCGTTCGTCCATCTATTCAACACTCCAAGTCCCACCATCTCGCATCTTTTTATCATATATTCCTATTATACGCCCAGCGAGTATGACGTAGCAAACTTTTTCAGTCAGATAGTGCTCAATGTACATGCCAATGGCTGCTAATGGGAAATGAGAAACGGAGAATTCGGCTTTTACTTTCTTACGGCTTGCGCTTCGTATCTACTTCCCCCCTTTAACCACCTTGAATTCATTCATGGTACATACTAGTTCATTGTATTCATGGCCCTGCGGCTCAACGCGCGCTAAACCTTTCTAAAACTAAGTAAGTTACACCCAGCGAGTATAATGTAGCAACCCTTTTTTGTCCGATAGGGCTCAATGTACATGCTAATGGGGATCGCAGCTTGCGCGTTGACTAAAAGCCGAATGCTCCTGTCTCTCATTCCCCATTATCAGCCATTGGCATGTACATTGAGCACTATTTTTTATTGTTAAACAACGCACAGAAGAAATCTCTCACCGGCACCATCTTGGAGGTCAAATGTTATACCTATTTCGGGTATGTGCCACCGGTGGTTACGTTCTACGAGGGACGCACAAGCCACGCCTTAAGAAGCTTCGCTAATCGCTGATCCTTACGTTAGAGGCCTTCCTCTTCCAGGTAGTGGTACCGCGACAGTGACAGCATTTGCTGATGACATCACGTTGTATTTGAAGAATGAGGACAGTTTATCCCGTAGCCTACGACTTTTTACTACGTATGGCACGATTTCAGGTGCTGCGTTAAATTTTTCCAAATGTCGATATTTATTCATTGGTTCACCAGACGCAAGTCTAAGTTCCTTTTTCGGTCTTCAAAAAAGTGACTCTATTCGCATTCTGGGGCTTGATTATACTTGCTACGGCATATCAGCCTCCTTGTGGAATTCAGTAGTCGAAGATGTAAAACGACACGTCCGGGAAGCACAAGAGTATGATTTACCGATGCTCGAAAGAAGGTATCTAGCACAGACGGTGTTTTGCGGCCGTGCATGGTATATATCTCATGTCTTACAGCCCCCATTACAAATCACCAGGTCGTTGCAATCCCTCATTGGCTCCTTTTTCTGGTCGGGTGGAACAGAGCTGGTTTGCCGAGCAGCTCTTGGGCAACCGAGAAACTGCGGTGGATTCGCATTCCCATCCGTCTCTGTTCGCTGCCGGCTACTTGCCCTACGATTCTTACTTCGGTTGTTGCATGGTGATCAGTGCCCCGCGCGTGATCTCGCCTGCTACTTCTTAGGCACCAAGTTACGCTATTTACTACCAGATGCACGGCTTAATTCTGCACCACAAACACTTCACGTACCTGCATTTTACTCAACGGCAGTATCTTTTTATCGACACGCGCAGCAGGTTTGTCCCGATGTGGACATTCTTGAAAGCCGCATTATAGATACAACGGCGGCTCTTCTGCTTCCTCTGGTTCCTCCAGCCCGTCTAGCACGATCGAGACAAGTCTCGTGGAGCGCGATAACGGCATTGTTTTTGCCTGGTCACCTCCGTGACTTTATGTGGCGTCTTGGATGGAGAGTACTCCCAACACGGGACAGACTGGAGAGGTGGGGCATGGTCCCATCTTCCACTTGTCCTAACTGCCCGTTACAGGAGTCTAACCAGCATATGCTGCAGCAATGTGTCATTGCAAAGGTGTTTTGGAAGTCAGTTAACACTAGTTTTCGCGGCCTAGGTGTTAATCGCTTTGTAACATCTGGTCGCTGCCCGCGTAGTCGCTTTGCACGCCTTCTCATAGCTGCGGGAGCTTTTTGTTTATGGCGTAATAGGTGCGAAGCTGTTGCGGCAGATCATCGTCGTCGTGCTCTTTTTCCAATACTGGAACGCCTCTACTCTGAACTCATATCGTTTCTGTCGGAGGAATTGTTCTTCCTTGGGGAGGAAGAATTTCTGCGACAATGGTCGTGCCGCTTTCTGTCCGTAGTTGACAGACGCGTTCAATTAGTTTTCCACCTGGCCTGGTTCCTATAGCCAGGTCACCTGTCAATGTCTGATGGGTGCATGTAATCACTATGTGCTTACTATTTTTATGTGTTTGTGTGTGTTCAATATGGGTGTTAGCTCTCCTATATATGCATTTCATTCGAACGCTGTAAGTTATGTAACCTTTATGAATATTAATACCTGTTGTACATATTTTCTAACATCTTCACCAAGTCTTGTAAATTCTGTACATATATCATCATGTACATTGTCCATATTGTGATTAGTGCATTTACGTAGTATATGTACAGTTATTAGTACAACGGACTATGGACATGCTACGGACTTGGACACTTTAGTTTAAATGTGTAGTGTATGTTGTGCTTTGTCTTTTGTTTGTTATTGTACCTGTTATACAGACGCTTGTCTCTTAGGTTTGTTTCGTCCTATGAAAGAATAAACTTTTTCTAAACAAGAAGCTTCGCCCCTAAAAATGCTAGAATAGAAGCTCCTGAATGCCTTGCCAGCAGAAGTGTAGCGATCATTTGCCACTGCCAAGATGGCGGAAACATGCTCTTTTCTGATAGTGCCCACTGAGAGATGAAATGGCTTTCATGTGTTAGTGTTAATTCTACGTTAGTTGTATATTAAAAGACAGTTGTTCCCGACAAGATAACACACAAAAACGAATAAGGGTGATTGAATTTCTCAAGTAGTTTGCCTCCAATCAGAGGCTCACTAAGGAAAAATAGTAACACAAAAACGCACTTGAAGCACAATGTGACCTGAAAAAGTTTCCACGATTACACTCGTAAGCCGTGCGAGGAAAACGCTCTGCCGTTTTGTGTTGTGCTCCTTTCGGCGTTCCAGTCTTCATCGCGGTCAACGTTCCGCCGGCGTTGCTGCCGGGTGTCCACTCGCGTCTTTGCCAGCCAGCTGTTTTGAAGCCTGATCCCATCATCGGCCCTTGCCGGGACCAGCGAGAAAGGCGTCAAGGCCTGCGGCGCTCCCCCTCAAGGAGCACTGCTTCAACTTCACCGCCCCCGGAGGGGACGGCGTCCGTCGACGAGATAATCTATAGTCTCGAAGACGTCATGTGGTGTGAAGGACTGCTGTTCCTGCAACACCTCGGAGCTTCGAAGTTCCTAGTTGCGGCTCGGTCGGCTGCATAAGTAACCAAGTTGATGGTGAAGCGAGGGTTCAAGTTACAAGGTCAAAAGGTACAAGTTGAAGCAGTCGGGGAGCCAAGTGTACAAGTCAGTGTGTTCCGCCTCCCACCGTACGTGTCAGATGACACAGTTATTTCAGCTCTTCAGTCATACAGAAAAGTGAAGGGTATCACATTTGTTACCTTGCAAGAGCATCAATCAACGTACATTGGTACCCGCATCGTCCGAATCGAGATGGCCAAGCCCGCCCATAACTTGCTATCTATTCAAGGTCACCCCGGGATGCTCGAGTATCACGGTATGCGCAGAGTGTGCGCGCGCTGCAGCAGACAAGGTCACGCTGCAGCTACTTGCACAACAAGCACCCTTCTGTAAACGATGTGGTATCTTCGGCCATACATCTACGGATTGTCTGTTGAAGTGTAAGTGCTGTAATGGGGACCACGCGACGAGAGATTGCTTCCGTCCCAAGTCATACACAGACGCAGCGCAGATCACCTCACAGTCACTGAAAGAATTCCCAGAACTTGAAGAGTCTGCTTTGAAGAGAACGACCCAAATTGGAACCTCGAGGCTCACGGAAGTTTTGCAACACAAAACGAAGCCACGTAAACAGAAAATTTCAGATTATTTGGATGAAGACAGCGCAATCGACCCAAAATTTCATGACGCCAAGAGAGAAGACGCCAGTGGCGTTGATGCCGCGTCGCCATGCACAACGAGTGACAACGACATTTCTGCGCTGACTGGGGACACCGCAGCGTTGTCATCTCTCACAACGTCAGTTTCTAGAAACACAGCACACTTTTATGGACACCATGTTTGGTTTCCGCCCTCAGGAGTTGTCCCAAGATATATTTCTACAGCTCTATCATGGCATATTAGATCCTGTTAAATGCCCCTACGATTACAAGGTAGTCCTGGCCTTGGATCTTAAAGGGGCATTCGACAACGTGAAGCATGAGGTAATCCTTGACCACCTCGGTCAGAACAACTGCGGTTGTAAAACATTCAATTATGTTAGACAATTTCTTACAGACCGACAAGCCTACATACGCATACAAGGTGAGGAACATGGGCCTTACGTCATCGGTTCGAGGGGAACTCTCGAAGGCGCGGTCCTCTCTCCCCTCCTCTTTAGTATAGCCATGGTTCATCTTCCCCGCAAATTGGCTTTTCTACCAGGGATACATCACGCTCTTTACGGGGATGATATCATAATCTGGGCCACGCAAGGTAACCTGGGTCACATGGAGTCGTGCCTGCAAGCAGCAGTCATAGTAAACGACGACTACGCAACCTAGTGTGGACTCCAGTATGCCCCGGCTAAGTCAGAATTTGTGCACGTACGTCCCTACCCTCAGGATCCAACTCAGCTCCATATCAGTCTTCCCTCGGGACCGATCCGTGAGGCCAAGGAAGGAGATCCGCGTCCTTGGCCTCTAAATACACCACCAACGCAAGGCCGACACCACAATAGCCAAACTACACACGGTGGGAGACCATGTGGGCCGTATGATCCACCGGGTCTCCAACAAGCGGGGCGGATTGCGAAGCAGGGATGCAATGCGGCTTGCCCATGCTTTCGTAACGAGTAGAATACTCTACTCGACTCCCTACTTGCAGCTACGCACACACGAGGATGATAAACTCGAGGTTATCCACCGTATAGTTGTCAAGCGGCCTCTCGACCTCCCTATCACCGCGTCCAACCAGAGACTTCTGGCCCTAGGCGTCCAGAATACTTACCGCGAACTTCGAGAAGCCCACGTCGTTAACCAATGCACGCGCCTTGCACAGACCCATTCCGGTCGCGGCCTCTTGGACCGAATACACATCAAACACGATTACTATATTGAGGAAAGGGTGAGAGTGCCAGAACCTTGGAGACGCGCCCTCCGGGTCCGATCCCTTCCCCATATTATGTCCAAAGAAAACCACAGTGGTCGGTACCAGGCGTGCGTGGATGCGTTGCAGCGACACTTTGGTCAAGAGAAACACAAGTACTACGTGGACGTTGCCGGCACGCACCATGGGGGGTGGTATACGGCCGCAGTCATACACAACACAAACACCGTAAACGGGCTGAATTTCAAAGCACACGCGGAGGAGATCGCCATTGCTCTGGCTCTCACCTATTCCTCTTCTAAATATATCATCACCGACTCACGAGGCGCCTGTCGGAACTATCAGCTAAGGTGGGCTTCTCAGCTTGCTCAGCGCATACTGGAACCTAGCTGCCGATACGTTAATCCAACTCCGCGAAAGCTGGTTTAGGCGCCCGGTCACCAAGGGCTCAGGGGTAACAAACAGGCCGATCAGGCCACCCGCGCACTCTCTTCCCGGGCTATCTCCCTGTCCTTGGAAGCTTACTCCCAATCAGACAACTAGGCCCTTTCATTCAAAGATATTACCAATTACTTCAAGGAGGAGCACCGGCGCTATCGAGACCCTTGTATGGGAGTGCATCGCGCTGACGAGCGCCTTCTTTTAAAACTGTTTACCAAACTGTTTACCAATACTGTACTGTCCCGACGGTGCTAAAACATTTCAATTCATCCTTTCATGGCACGTTCCAGTTCTGTGGGAATGTGGCTGATACCTTCCACATTGTCTGGGCGTGCCAATCTAATCCATCTATTCCCCCCAACCCCAAGCCCACGAGAGAGGACTGGGAGGCGGCCCTGCCCGGCTGTCGAGGCCTGAAGGCCCATAAGGCCCTGGTTCAACTTGGACGGGCGGCGTTGCTTGCCAATGGAGCTCCAGAATAGGGGTTCCACCTAGTGCTGCGAGAGTAGGAGGCTAATGGCCCCAACCCAATCACCTCTCTGTAACCAGTTAATGATTATTAAATATTTTACCACCACCAGCACCGATATCGTCGCCAGAGGAACCCAGCGAGGCTGTGGAGACGCCACGTGCGTCGGCTAGGTCTTCATCAGAGGAACTCAAGGCTACAGAAAACAAACAATCTTCGAAGGCATCACCGCTCGAGGAAGCATCCCAAGCATCTCGGGGCGCTGGTTAATTGGGAAAATTGCTCCAACCTTCCGAAACAACAAGTGCAAGTGACGAGCTCCATGAACGGCCACCCGTGGGCCTGGAAGGTAGCGTGAAGACGACGCCCACGAAAGAAGTAAAGACCACGTCTTCAAGGAAACCTAAAACGTCTCGCACACACGTTGTACAAGCCCAAGAAGAAGCGTCCGACAAGACATCCAGACATAGTAGTAGCCGGTCACCATTACTAAAATTAGGGAATGAGAGATTTTTGCAAGCAGCATGATCGATATCTTTGTCTTTTGAAAATACGTCTGTTCCCGACAAGTAGCCTAAAGCTACAAACTCTAAGCGTCACTTCAAGCCTGGTAGATCAAGCAGTGGAAGTGACATCACCACCTTCGGAACATTCAAGATGCCCCGCGTATATTCGCCAAACCGAGACCCATCACCTGATGCGGTTCAAACTTTTTTTAATTTGCGTGGTGACATCCATTCTTTCCGCCTTCTGTTGCCTGTACCGTTAGCTTTGCTTCTCCGCCGTACAACCACTATGCATTTGTTGTCTCTGATGCATGCAAACTGTTCATTAGTATTCCATATGTTACTGTCATTCACGATGGAACCTTCATGTGACACTTTGTGTGTTCTATTCTGTGGCGGCTTTGCCCTGTTATAGTAATTGCATATTGTGAGTTACGTTACATGCTGCGTGTACTATTGCTGTTATTATTGGCGTTGCTTGCTGGGTCCGTTCTATCTGTGCGCGTGAGTAAATCTCAGTGCCACTCCTTCGAGTATCATCACGTTGACTTCATCTGCTGCAGCTTGACACAGGAGAGGCCGCGGTGTCTCCCGAGTCACCACTGTTAGTGAAAATGGTTGTTTCTTTTCCTCTAAATTTATTTTAAATGGATAGGCTATTCTTCTTGACTTTCAATGTTCGTGGTTTCAAGCATCTTGTAAAACAACAGGAGATAATGAACCTTGCGTGCTCGCTCGGGGTCGACTTGCTTTTTCTGCAAGAGACCAACTTTCGAACGTGGCACGACGTCATGACCTTCCGTACTATATTTTTGGTTGAAGCGTTCTTCTCCTTAACGCTGACGAAGTCGCGTGGCACCGGTGTCGTATTTCTCAATCCGAGGTTCAGGTGGGGTGCGCATTGCCTCTTCGATGCAGAAGGCCGTGTTATTGCGGTGTACATGTGAATAAACAACCAGAAAATCCAATTCACCAACCTTTACGCGCCCGTGAATAGGTCTCTTGTGAATGACTTTTCTGGAGGGGCCAGGTCATTCCTGCCAAATTTAGCACCATGCGTCTTGTTAGGTGATTTCAACTGTGTTTTTATTCATCTCGAGATGACCGAGGCCCTAGTCAGAGACGAAGCATATTCCATTCGAAAGAGTCGCAGAAAATGTGTAGAAAGTTTAAGCTGGTCGATGCATGATCAACGCTTCACGGGAATATTTTCGAAGCCATCGCGTTCAGGGTACGTCTCTGAGTAGGATTGACAGAGTCTATATCCCTAACGAGCTCGTTGCAAATTTAGAGACATGCGATGTCCTTTCTTTAGCACCTGGGCAACGCAAGCTCAGTGATGACATTCCAGTGCAGTTTATCTTAAAGGCCAATCTGGAAAGACATTGCTGCAAGTTGTGACGAATGGATTCATCAATCTTAAATGATGAAGTTTTGGTGTCTGAAATGCTCATGAATATCTATGCGTCTTTGGCAGACACACCGCGAATTACGCCGACAGCATAGGATCTCTTGAAGGCCAGATAGCGTCCGATTGCGCAGGAGGCAGGAACAATGCGCTATTCACGTCTAACATCAGAAATGACTCAAACAATGAGGCATATTCAAATCGTTGAGCGCGCAGGTAATGTAACCGGCGCAATGCAAGAGTGCATTGCGGCCAAAAAGACTAAATACGACTTCTTGTTCAGGGCAAGGTCCGGGGCTTTTAGACGCGCAGAGGAACTGCACCTGCCTACGGAAGAACTAGGTAACTTGACATACGCACAGCGAGTAGGGGTAAGGAAACACCAGCCAAGTATTATCGGTGCAGCACGGACAGAGTGTGGGTGCATCATCACAGATATCAAATAAATCGAGGAGGTCTTTAGGGCGCATTTTGAAATGCTCTACTCCATAGACCATCGATCAAAAGACAGCACCAAAGATCAAAGAATTGCAGACTTTAGTAAAGGCTTGCCCGCGCCTTGTCCTGAGGCCTCTGATATGTTCTGCGCTGAGGCGAAAAAATATGAAGTTTGGCAAGCCCGAAGGAAAATGAACTCTACCACGGCTTCAGGTTGAACCAGAATACTGATGGGGTTTTATATAACTTTCTTCGACGTCCTAGGCGACGCACCCACTGACATTATTAACGCGTTCATTGTTGATGGGCAAAAGCCGAGGTCTTTCAGTGAGGGCCGTGAAGTCTTGCTGCCAAAGGAGGGCATGGATCCTGACGATACACGGTCGTGGAGACCAATTACCCTGCTTAACAAGGAGTACAATTTTGTAGCTACGATCCTTGGCTTGAGGCTAAAGCCTTTTCTGCCTGATATAGTGTCACCCACGCAAACGTGTGCGGTACCGGGTAGGTCAACTTTTCAAACACTTACTCTGATAGGAAATTTGTTCTACTATGCCAACGCAAAAACGTTACCGGTGCTTTCGTGTCATTGAATTAAGCTAAGGCCTTCGACAGGGTCAAAGATGACTACCTATACTGCGTACTTAGAATGTTTGGTTTGCCTGACCAGTACGTCCACTGTATAAAACTTCTATACACCAACATGACCAGCCGACTGCTCATCAACGGTGTGGAGACAACAAGCTTTCTAGTAACAAGAGGTTTTCACCAGGGATGCCCAATCGCACCGGTGCTCTTTGTTCTTTCAATAGATCCTATTCATAGGAAAGTGGCAAGGTGCCCTAATATTCAAGACTTTCCAATGGCAGGTTTGGGGTCAGTTAGCATCACAGCTTATGCGAAGGACATCTCTGTGTTCGCGCGAAACCAAGCCAGTTACCGCGCATCCTTGCAGCTGTTCGAGGAGTATGCCAGTTAATCGGATGCTTTCCTGAATGCGGAGATAAGCAAAGCCCTTCGTTTCGGTAGCTTCCACTGCTCTTTGCCTGGTGGTATTCAATACGTGGATGCCATAAAAGTTCTCGTGGTATCCTTTCAAGACGGGGAGGTGGCCAAAAAAATAGGGAGGACGCCGTACATAGAGCCACGCAGGTCTTCACGTATGCCACTGACTTCAACTTGTCACTTAACGCAGAAGTGACGGTGGTAAAAAGCAAAGCATGTACATATGCTTTTTATATTGGGCACAATGTACTCATACCCAAACTTTTTGCGAGCCGCCTTGCGTCATTGGTTGGAGCCTTCCTATAGGACGGGAAGACACCGAAAGTTCAACAAAAGTTCCTGAAGATCAAAAACAGTTGTGGAGGACTCAGTCTGCCAGATGTTGCGACATTCAAAAAGGTACTTGCAGCTAAAACAGTTCACAAATTGTTTCCGGACTTTGAGTAACCTGGCCGTAGCTTATTGCTATATTGGACCTGAACTCTTGGAGCCACATTCACGTCGGAAAGTTACCGGGGACCTCAAGCAGAACATCCATATATGCCTTTTAAGAAGCAGCAGAGGGCCTCAAGCGTTCGGTTGACGGCGCCACCGCCGAAAAATACTTTCCAAAGCTCGCACCCGCACGCATTAGCCAAATGTTAATCAGTCGCTCGATTACTGACGAGGAAAAACAGAAATGGAGTCCCAGCAAGTGGAAGAAATGATGGAACAACCACGTAACGGAAACAGAGAATTTGATTGGCAGCGGCGATGGGGCACGTTGCTCACTCGTCAGGGACTGTCAAATTGGGGCGTCGTTCCCAATGACCACTGCCCCAACTGCGGGAAAAGAGGAACAATCCGCCACACGATGTTTGAATGCGTAGCCGCCAAAGGCGTGTGGCGCGTCGTGCGTCGTCAATTCGGAGTGTCGATTGCTTCAGGACAAGAGTGCAGATGGGGCTTATTTGAACAACTGGTACTGTACGTCACAATGTTCGTCTTGTGGCGTCCCCGCTGCATGGCCGAAACACGGCGACGACCCCAACGAGCTGCACACCCAGCATTACAGAAGATTAGAATGATCATGATTTGGTACCTTACCGAACAGATTGAAACTCAGGGTGAAGAAGCCTTTATCAGAAGGTGGCATACACGTTTTTTTGGAGTTCGAAATAGGAATATTGAATTTCCTTTACTGCCGTTTTAACATGGAAAAAGGGGAAAAATTGCTTTTTGTCGCACGTTGTATGTGAAATTGTTCCAATTTCGTGCTTTTTGCGTTTCTTTTTCTCTTAGTTTTTTTAGAGATTCATGATGTTTGAGAATATTGAAGTGCTGTGTGGTACATCCAGTCTACGCTCTCTTGTTTTACACGCCACTGAAGTGATTTTGTCAAACCAGACAGATGTACTCACCTGAAATGTTGTTTTCAGTTTGCAGTCAGCTTCTCTGTCTCTCTCTCTCCAGTCTTCAACGCGACCGGCGTTGCGGCGGCGTCGCTGCCGGGTGTCCACTCACGTCTTTGCCCGCCAGCTAACTTCAGGCCTGATCCCATCGTCATCGGCCACTGCCGGGACCAGCGAGAATGGCATCAAGGCCTGCAGCGCTCCCCCTCAAGGAGCACTGCTTCAACTTCACCGTCCCAGAGGGGACGGCGTCCATCGACGAGATCAACGATGGCCTCGCAAGCGTCATGGGGAGTGAAGGGGTGCTGTTCCTGACAACACCTCGGAGCTTCGAAGTTCCTAGTCGCGCCTTGGTCCGCTTCCCAAGCAACCAAGCTGATGGTAAACAAGGTTTCAAGTTACAAGGTCACAAAGTACAAGCTGGAGCAGTCGGGGTGCCAAGTGTGCCAGTAAGTGTGTTCCGCCTCCCGCCGTTCGTGTCAGATGACGCAGTTATTTCAGCTTTTCGGCCATACGGAGGTGAAGGGTATCAGATTTGTTATCCAGCAAAGGCATCAGTCAACGTACACTGGTACCCGCATCGTCCGAATTGAGAAGCCAAGCCCGCCCCTAACTTCCTATCAACTCAAGGTCACCACGTGATCTCCAGTATCCAGGTGTGCGCAGAGTGTGCGCATGCTGCAGCATAGAAGGTGAAGTTGCGGCCACTTGCACAACACCCTTTTCTCAACGATGTGCCACTTTCGGTCTTGCATCTGAGAATTGTGTGTCCAAGTGCAAGTGCTGTAATGGGGACCACGCGACGAAAGATTGCTTCTGTCCCAAGTCATACGCAGACGCAGCGCAGAGCACCTCACAGTCACTGAAAGAATTCCCAGAACTTGGAGAGTCTGCTTCGAAGAGAACAACCCAAGTTGGAACCTCCAGGCACACGGAAGTTCTGCAACGCAAAACGAAGCCACGGCTACAGAAGATTCCAGATTATTGAGATGACGACAGCGCAACCGACATAGAATTTCATGATGCCAAGTCAGAAGACACCAGTGGCTTTCATGCCGTGTCACCATGCACAACGAGCGACAACGGCGTTTCTCTGCTTACTGGGGACACCACAGCGTTGTCATTTCCCACAATGTCGCCAGAGAAGCCCAGCAACACTGCGGAGACGCCAAGTGCGTATGCTACGTCTTCATCAGATGAACTAAAGGACACAGAAAATGAACAATCCTTGAACGCATCACCGCTGGGGGAAGCGTCGCAAGCATCTCGGGGCGCTGGCAACCGGATAAAAAATTGCTCACCAATATTCGACCTGCCAGAACAACGAGTGCAAGTGATGAACTCGATGAACCACCACCTGCGGGCCTGGAAGGCAGCGTTAAGACAGCGCCCAAGAAAGAAGTAAAGACGACGTCTTTAAGAAAACCTAAAACGCCCAGCACACGCGCTGTAAAGGCCCTCGAAGAAGCGTCCGGCAAGACATCTAGACATTGTAGGAGCCGGTCACCATTAGTAAAATTAAGGAGTGACAGATTTTTGCAAGCAGCACGATCGATATCTTTGTCTTCTTAAAATACGTGTTCTCCCGACAAGTTGTCTAGAGCCACACACTCTCAGCGTCGCTCTAAGCTTGGTAGCTGAAGCAGTGGAAATGACGTCATCACCTCCGGAACGTCCAAAAAGCCCCGAATGAATTCGTCCAACCAAGATCCATCACCTGATGCTGGGGAGGACTAAATGTTTTTTTTTAATTTGTGCTGGCCACATTCGTTTTAATTTATGCTAGCCACTTGCGTCCTTGTTTGGAATCTTCTTATGGGACGGGAAGACGCTGAAAGTTCAACAAAAGTTCGTGAAGCTCCCAAAACGTTGTGGAGGACTTAGTCTGCCAGAAGTTGCTACATTCACCAAGGCACATCCAGCAAAACAGTTCACAAATCGTTTTTGGACAATGACTATCCTGGCTGTAGTTTATTGCTATATTGGATCGGAACTCTTGGAGCCGCAATCACGTCGGAAAGGTACCGGAGGCATCAAGCACAACACCCAATACTTTGCAAAGCTTGCACCCGCACGCATTAGCGAAATGTTAATCAGTCACTCGATTACTGACGAGGAATAACAGAGATGGAGGGCCAGCAAGTGGAAGAAATGGCGGAACATCCACATAACGGAAATTGATAATTCGATCGGCTGCGGCCGTGGGATGCATTGCCCACTCGTCAGAGACTGTCGAAGCGGGGCGTCGTCCCCAATAACGGCTGCCCTAACTGCGGGAAAAGAGAAACGATCCGCAACACCATGTTTGAATGCGTAGTGGCCAAAAGCATGTGGCAAGTCGTGCGTCTTCAATTCGGAGACTCAATTCTTTTGGGCTGACCGTGCAGAAGGGGCTTATTTGAACAACTCGTGCTGTATGTCACAATGTTCGTCTAGTGGGGTCGCCACTGTATGGTAGAAGCACGGCGACAACCCTAATTATCTGCATACCCAGCGTTACAGAAGATTAGAGTGATCATGGTTTGGTACCTTACCGAACAGATTGGAAGGGTGAAGAAGCCTTCATCAGAAGGTGGCATACACGTTTTTTTTTTGGAGTTCAGAGTGGGAATATTTAATTTCCTTTACTGCCGTTTTTATTTAAAAAAATTGCTTCTCGTCGCACGTAGTCTGTGAGTCTGTTGCAACTTGGGGCTTTTTGCGTTTTTTCACCTTTGTTTTCTTGAGTGATTCATGATCTTGAGAATATTGAAGTGCTATGTGTTACGTCCTGTCTATGTTCTGTTGTTCGTACACGGCACTGAAGTGACTTTGTTTTACCAGACAGTTGTACTCATCTGAAATGTTGTTACAAGTTTGCAATAAACTTCACTGTCTTAATCGCTGAGCGGTGACAATTTATCATGTCCCTAGTAAGATGGCTGCCGCAGATGCCATCTTGCCAGAGGCACGGCGTCACTCATAGGCTATGATTTCCACTCCAGCATTATTTTTTATTCCTCCTTGGATAGTACACACATTTGCCTAGTCTTCGTACTTGCGGGCGGCAAATCGTACTTGCGGCTTCGTTTATTGCTGTTGTTCGGTTTTGTTTTGAAAAAAAGATTCACCCCTTTTAAACTTTGGGACCCGATTTGGAAAAGTAAGTCTAAAAGAGTAAGGTGGTGAAGCGCAACTGCTGAACATTTGCTTATTTTTGTTTCGTGAGAAAACAGCTCCTAGCCACACGAGCACATACGGAGCCAAAAGCAGGCCAGAAGTACGAAGATCAGACAAATGGGTGTACTACCCATTATTCGCATGCTCGCTGAAACGCCGTGCATTGCTGCTTCCATATACACTAGTGGCAGTGTTTACTCTAGTGTGTATTAAGAAACTCTATGTCTTTCTTAGCCGGCACGAGACGCGAGCCACCACCGTTGGCGAAGCGCGACATAAGAAATACTCCCCACTTAAAACGCACTTTAGCTGCTTATAACAGAAAAACACCAGGCTTGGCAGCGTTACGTAACGCTGTCACGTCGACTCCTCGATAAGTATCTGTCCCCAGCGTACATCATATTGTCGCTCTAAAAACAAGGAGGTTCTTCACCCCACCTTTCTCCCCCGAATTACTGCCACCGCCTTGCCATATATCTGCTAAAGTGAGCGACCGTACCGCCCTCGATTTTGAAAATGTTATGTCTTAAAGCAAGACCGTATTAAGAGTTCTCCAATTAACTGCCTGTAAATGCATCGAAGTTAACCAGCCTGCGCTATGTTTGGCGCTCCCCTCCCCGCTGCACGCATCGGAGTGCGATCCCCCGCTGGTACCGGAAGCTGGACAGAGGTTGGCCGAAGGGCTCGGTGCGATCAGGTGGTGAAATTGGACTGCCTGTGGCCCAAAGTAGTGGTTGCACACTAGGAGCTCGTGGCATGGACAATAGAGGAAAATGAGATGCGTGACAAAATGGAAAAGTGGCGAATATAGTGGGGAATAAAAGATAAAATGTAAAGAACAAAAATTGGCAGGCTACACGTACATAAGAATCGAGCTTATGCGAAGCATTACACAGAATAATGTTGAACAGTGACATATGGTCTCAATAAACAGATGTTTACACCTGCATAAGGATACCCACGGCAACATGTCTTAACACAAGAAATAGTAAGCTAATATGCTACGCTTGCCCTCATAACTTCAGCAGATGGCGCCCAACTACAATTGACATCAAGTCGACGTGAAAACTATAACATAAGAGTAGATATGTAATGTTTAAAACATATAACATGGCCAGCCCTGCATACACATTGAAGGTTTAACGAACATTAAGGTCTATTTGAAAAGTAGTTGCGAAACCTGGTGTGGCTCTGTGGTAGAATACTTTATTGCCAAGAAGAATGCAGGAATTCCATTACTGCTGCAATCCTTGTATTTATTTATTTTTTGTATTCATCGCATTTTTTAGTACTCTCGCGTTAAAATTATGAATGCCTACTCTCATCGTTCCTAGGCATGAACTGTGAATCACTTACGGCTTATACTCGCTTATGTGCTCATATTGAATTCTTCGCGCAAACTCATGGGCACAAAGATGAAAGGGGTGCGAAAAATTGGCAGATGCCACATACAGTGAGAATCGATGATATGCGAAGGACGGATGAGGAAGGCTGCTAAGTCACTTTCAAATCACCACAACTTTACAAGGTGGAAATAAATTATGCCGTACACGACTTCCATGCCTTGATTATCATGTTTGGATGTGTCGTTCACCTTCATCATCTACTCACATCACGCGATGCCAAATTTAGTATATGTGGAGCTAGCGAAACTGCCGTGATAACGCTATGAGCGTGGTATGTTGTCATGGTCTTACATGACGCGCGTCTTATGATTATCATGTTTGCACCAGTCACATACTTTCGTCATCCATTGACGTCTCGTAACACCAATTTTGTATATGTGGAGCTAGTGAAACGGCCTCGAAGGCATCATGAAGGGCCCAATATACTCCAACGTAACGTTGGCGCACGCGCATGCTGGAAACACCAACGCTACGTTAACAAAACGCGAGAACTCTATAGTCTGACGCCAGGCGCGAAAGGCGTAACCAGCGTCCGTCGGCACGGCCCAACGGCAACCAGCGTGAAATGCGACATGCTGCATTTGGCGCCGATGCCTTACCCTAACAGCACTGCGTCTGCCTCTTTTTGCGACGGAGGGATGCCGGACGCGCTGAAATGCACATGCGTCAAAGCAACGCAGCGTGGTGGGCACCTGTGAGTACATGGCAGGACCGGTGCCTAGTGTAGCAACGCCAGTGTGATGCGACGAAGAAAAGCCCGCGCGCACGCGCACCGCCTCACGTCGAATTGTATTGGCGCATTGACTGTGGCTTGTAGTCATGTTCTCTCATGACACTCATCTTATCATTATCATTGCACCAGTCACATACCTTCATCATTCATTACGTCACGTAATACCAAATTTGGCATATGTGAAGCTCGCGAAACGGCCACGAGCGTATCATGAGTGTGGCATGTAGGCACGTTGTTACATGGCACGCATGTCGTGATTATCATGTTTGGATATGCCTTTTACCTGTGTCTTCCGTTCGCGTCACATATTACCGAATTTGATATCTGTGAAGCTAACAAAATGGCCACGAGCGCATCATGAGCGCAGCTTGTAGTCATGTTGTTACTTGACACGCATGTCATGCTCATCATACTTGAACCAGTTTCTTACCTTCGTCATTCATGGAAGTCCCATAATACCAAATTTCGTATAAGTGAAGCTAGCGAAACGCCCGCCAGCGCATCATGAGCATGCATGTAGTCATGTTGTTACATGACACGCATCTCATGATTATCATGTTTTCAACAGTACCTTCGTCATCCATTCCCGTACCGTAATAACAGATTTCGGTAGATGTGACGCTAGCAAATTGACCGAGAGCACATCATGAGCGTGGCCCCGCCGAGGTGGTCTAGTGGCTAAGGCACTCGGCTGCTGACCCGCATGGCGCGGGTTCGAATCCCGGCTGCGCGGCTTTTCCGATGGAGGCGGAAAATGTTGTAGGCCGTGTGCTCAGATTTGGGTGCACGTTAAAGAACCCCAGGTGGTCTCGAAATTCCGGAGCCCTCCACTACGGCGTCTCTCATAATCATGAAGTGGTTTTGGGGCGTTATAAACCCCACATATCAATCATCAATCATCATGAGCGTGGCGTGTAGTCATATTTTTACATGATACGCACCGTCACGCTTTCTATGTCAGGGTCTGTCGCTTATGTTCGTCATGCAATCATGTCTTACCATACCAGTTTTGCAACATGTCATGTGAACGAAACCACCGGCAGAGAAACAAGACCATGAAATGTAGATCAGGACATTCATGACATACATGTCATGATTTTCATGTTATGACAGTCAAGTATGTTGTTAATACGGTCATGTTATGATATACGAAGTTTGGTATCGATACCATTATCGAAACGGCCAGGAGAGCTAAAAGTCGTAGATAGATAGATGAATAGATG